>JAPZAG010000457.1:0-70771 GCA_027475135.1 Bactrocera correcta | reverse complement strand
GATATTGATTGCTAAATGTGTATATACAACAAAATCGACTTTATACCAAAATAGAAGTTTACGGAATTCTTCCAAATGCACTGCCGTTATCCCGTTATGGCTTTATGTAAACTTCAGTAAGATAAAGAAGGATAATTAACTTAAATATGTTAAACTAATGATTTGAAGCATTTCGATATCGATTGCTAAATTGTATATACAACAAAATCGACTTTATACCTAAATAGAAGTTTACAGAATTCTTCCAAATGCACTGCCGTTATACCGTTACTGCTTTATGTAAACTTCAGTAAGATAAAGAAGGATAATTAACTTAAATATGTTAAACTAATGATTTGAAGCGTTTCGTTATCGATTGCTAAATGTGTATATAAAAGAAAATCGACTTTATACCTAATTATAAGATTACGAATTCTTCTAAATGCACTGCCGTTATGCCGCCATGGATTTATGCCAACTTCAGTTTGTTAAAGAAGGTTAATTAACTTAAATATGTTAAACTAATGATTTGAAGCAATTCGATACCGCTTGCTAAATGTGTATATACAAGAAAATCGAATTTATACCTAAATATAAGATAACGCAATTCTTCTGAATGCACTGCAGTTATACCCTTAAGGCTTTATGTAGACTTCAGTGCGTTAAAGAACGTTTATTAACTAAGATATGTTAAACTAATGATTTGAAGCATTTCGATATCGATTGCTAAATGTGTATATACAAGAAAATCGACTTTATACCTAAATATAAGGTAACGGAATTCTTCTACATGCACTCCCGTTATCCCGCCATGGATTTATGCCAACTTCAGTTTGTTAAAGAAGGTTTATTAACTTAAATATATTAAACTAATGAGGTGAAGCATCTCGATATTGATTGCTAAATGTGTATATACAAAAAATCGACTTTATACCTAAATAGAAGTTTACGGAATTCTTCCAAATGCACTGCCGTTATACCGTTATGGCTTTATGTAAACTTCCGTAAGATAAAGAAGGATAATTAATTTAAAATATGTTAAACTAATGATTTGAAGCAATTCGATATCGCTTGCTAAATGTGTATATACAAGAAAATCGAATTTTTACTTAATGTGAGATAACGGAATTCTTCTAAATGCACTGCCGTTATACCGTTAAGTTTTATGTAGACTTCAGTAAGCTAAAAAATGTTTATTAACTTAATGTGTTAAACTAATGAGTTGAAGCATCTCGATATCGATTGCTTAATGTGTATATACAACAAAATCGACTTTATACCTAAATAGAAGTTTACGGAATTCTTCCAAATGCACTGCCGTTATACCGTTATGGCTTTATGTAAACTTCAGTAAGATAAAGAAGGTTAGTTAACTTAAATATGTTAATCTAATTATTTGAAGCATTTCGATATCGTTTCCCTAAATATGTAAATACAAGAAAATCGACTTTATACCTAAATAGAAAATTACGGAATTCTTCTGAATGCACTGCAGTTATACCGTTAAGGCTTTATGTAGACTTCAATAAGCTAAAAAATGTTTATTAACTTAATATGTTAAACTAATGATTTGAAGCATTTCGATATCGATATCTAAATGTGTATATAAAAGAAAATCGACCTTATACCTAAATAAAAGATTACGGAATTCTTCTACATGCACTGCCGTAATGCCACCGTGGCTATATGCCAACTTCAGATCTTTAAAAGAAGGTTTATTAACTTAACTATGTTAAGCTAATAAGTTGAAGCATCTCGGTATCGATTGCTAAATGTGTATATACAACAAAATCGACTTTATACCTAAATATAATATAACGGAATTCTTCTACATGCACTGCCGTTATGCCGCCATGGCTTTATGCCAACTTCAGTTCGTTAAAGAAGGTTTGTTAACTTACATATTTTAAAACTAATGAGTCGAAGCATCTCGATATCGATTGCTAAATGTTTATATACAAAAAAATCGACTTTATATTTAAATATTAGATTACGGAATTTTTCCCAAATGCACTGACGTTATACCGTTATGGCTTTATGTAAACTTCAGTAGGATAAAGAAGGTTAATTAACTTAAATATGTTAAACTAATGATTTGAGGTATTTCGATATCGCTTGCTAAATGTGTATAAACAAGAAAATCGACTTTATACCTAAATATAAGATAACGGAATTCTTCTACATGCACTCCCGTTATCCCGCCATGGCTTTATGCCAACTTCAATTCGTTAAAGAAGGTTTATTAACTTAAATATATTAAACTAATGAGTTGAAGCTTTTCGATATCGCTTGCTAAATGTGCGTATATTTTAAAATCGACTTTATACCTAAATATAAGATAACGGAATTCTTCTACATGCACTGCCGTTATGCCGCCATGGCTTTATGTAGACTTCAGTGCTTTAAAAGAACGTTTATTAATTTAAATATGTTACACTAATGATTTGAAGCATTTCGATATCGATTGCTTAATATGTAAATACAAGAAAATCGACTTTATACCTAAATAGAAGTTTACGGAATTCTTCTGAATGCACTGCAGTTATACCGTTAAGGCTTTATGTAGACTTCAGTGCGTTAAAGAACGTTTATTAACTTAAATATGTTAAACAAATATTTTGAAGCATTTCGATATCGATTGCTAAATGTGTATATACAAGAAAATCGACTTTATAACTAAATATAAGATAACGGTATTCTTCTACATGCACTGCCGTTATGCCGCCATGGCTTTATGCCAACATCAGTTCGTTTAAGAAGGTTTATTAACTTAAATATGTTAAGCTAATGATTTAAAGCATTTCGATATCGCTTGCTAAATGTGTATATGTACAGTTATGGTTTTATGTAAACTTCAGTAAGAAAAGAAGGTTAATTAACGTAAATATGTTAAACTAATGACTTCAAGCATTTCGTTATCGATTGCTAAATGTGTATATACAACAAAATCGACTTTATGCCAAAATATAAGATTACGGAATTCTTCCAAATGCTCTGTTATGGCTTTATGTAAACTTCAGTAAGATAAAGAAGGTTAATTAACGTAAATATGTTAAACTAATGATTTGAAGCATTTCGATGTCGATATCTAAATGTGTATAAAAAAGAAAATCGACTTTATACCTAAATATAAGATAACGGAATTCTTCTACATGCACTGCCGTAGTGCCGCCGTGGCTATATGCCAACTTCAGATCGTTAAAGAAAGTTAATTAACTTAAATATGCTAAGCTAATGAGTTGAGGCATCTCGATATCGATTGCTAAATGTGTATATACAACACAATCGACTTTATACCTAAATAAAGATAACGGAATTTTCCTACATGCACTCCCGTTATGCCGCCAATGGTTTTATGCTAACTTCAGTTCGTTAAAGAAGGTTTATTAACTTAAATGTGTTACACTAATGAGTTGAAGCATCTCGATAACGATTGCTAAATGTGTATATACGAGAAAATCGACTTAATACCTTAATATAAGATAACGGAATTCTTCTACATGCACTGCCGTTATGCCCCCATGGCTTTATGCAACTTCAGTTCGTTAAAGAAGGTTTATTAACTTAAATATGTTAAACTAATGAGTTGAAGCATTTCGAAATCGATTGCTAAATGCATATACACAACAAAATATACTATATACCTAAATATAAGATTACGGAGTTCTTCTAAATGCACTGCCGTTATGCCGCCATGGCTTTATATGAACTTCAATACGTTAAAAAAGGGTTTAATTAACTTAAATATTATAAACTAATGATTTGAAGCATTTCGATATCGCTTGAAAAATGTGTATATACAAGAAAATCGACTTTATACCTAAATATAAGATTACGGAATTCTTCTAAATGCACTGCCGTTATGCCCCCATGGCTTTATATCAACTTAAATACCTTAATGAAAGTTAATTAACTTAAATATGTTAAACTAATGATTTGAAGCATTTCGATATCGCTTGCTAAATGTGTATATACAAGAAAATCAACTATATACCTAAATATAAGATAACGGAATTCTTCTACATGCACTGCCGTTATGCCGCCTTGGCTTTATGCCAACTTCAGTTCGCAAAGGGAAAGGGTTTATTAACTTAAATATGTTAAACTAATGAGTTGAATTATTTCGATATCGTTTGCTAAATGTGTATATAAAACAAAATCGACTTTATACCTGAATATAAGATAACGGAATTCTTTTAAATGCACTGCCGTTATGCCGTTAAGGCTTTATGTAGACTTCAGTAAGATAGAGGGGGTTTAAATTTAAACTTAAATATGTTAAGCTAATGATTTGAAGCATTTCGATATCGATTGCTAAATGTGTATATACAAGAAAATCGACTATATACCTAAAGATAAGATAAGGGAAATTTCTTCTACATGCACTGCCGTTATGCCGCCATGGCTTTATGCCAACTTCAGTTCGTTAAAGAAGGTTTATTAACTTAAATATGTTAAACTAATGAGTTGAAGCAGCTTGATATGTACAACAAAATCGACTTTATACCTAAATATAAGTTTACGGAATGCTTCCAAATGCACTGCCGTTATACCGTTATGGCTTTATGTAAACTTCAGTAAGATAAAGAAGGTTAATTAACTTAAATATGTTAACTTTAATATGTTAAACTAATGACTTGAAGCATTTCGTTATCGATTGCTAAATACTTATATACAACAAAATCGACTTTATAACTAAATATAAGGTTAGGGAACTCTTCCAAATGCATTGCCGTTATGCCGTTAAGGCTTTTGTAGACTTCAGTAAGACAAAGAGGATTAATTATCTTAAATATGTTAAACTTTTGATTTGAAGCATTTCGATATCGATTGCTTAATGTGTATATACAAGAAAATCGACTTTATACCTAAATATAAGATTACGGAATTCTTCCAAATGTACTGTCGTTATGCCAAAATGGCTTTGTATCACCTTCAATACGTTAAAGAAGGTTAATTATTCTAAATATGTTAAACTAATGGTTTGAAGCATTTCGATATCGATTGCTAAATGTGAAAATACCAGAAAATCGACTTTATGCCTAATATAAGATTACAGAATTCTTCTACATCCACTACCGTTACGCCAGCTTCAGATCGCTAAAGAAGGTTTATTAACTTAAATATGTTAAACTAATAAATTGAAACATTTCGATGTCGACTGCTAAATGTGTATATACAACAAAATCGACTTAATACCTAAATATAAGATTACGGAACTCTTCCAAATGCACTGCCGTTATGCCGTTAAGGCTTTTGTAGACTTCAGTAAGATAAAGAGGTTTAAATTTTACTTAAATATGTTAAACTAATGATTTGAGAGCATTTCAATATCGACTGTTAAATGTGTATATAAAAGAAAATCGACTTTATACCTAAATATAAGATAACGGAATTCTTCTACATGCACTGCCGTAGTGCCGCCGTGGCTATATGCCAACTTCAGATCGTTAAAGAAAGTTAATTAACTTAAATATGCTAAGCTAATGAGTTGAGGCATCTCGATATCGATTGCTAAATGTGTATATACAACACAATCGACTTTATACCTAAATATAAGAAAAGGGAAATTTTTCCCTACATGCACTGCCGTTATGCCGCCAATGGTTTTATGCTAATTCAGTTCGTTAAAGAAGGTTTATTAACTTAAATGTGTTACACTAATGAGTTGAAGCATCTCGATAACGATTGCTAAATGTGTATATACGAGAAAATCGACTTTATACCTTAATATAAGATAACGGAATTCTTCTACATGCACTGCCGTTATGCCGCCATGGCTTTATGCAACTTCAGTTCGTTAAAGAAGGTTTATTAACTTAAATATGTTAAACTAATGAGTTGAAGCATTTCGAAATCGATTGCTAAATGCATATACACAACAAAATATACTATATACCTAAATATAAGATTACGGAGTTCTTCTAAATGCACTGCCGTTATGCCGCCATGGCTTTATATGAACTTCAATACGTTAAAGAAGGTTAATTAACTTAAATATTATAAACTAATGATTTGAAGCATTTCGATATCGCTTGATAAATGTGTATATACAAGAAAATCGACTTTATACCTAAATATAAGATTACGGAATTCTTCTAAATGCACTGCCGTTATGCCGCCATGGCTTTATATCAACTTCAATACCTTAATGAAAGTTAATTAACTTAAATATGTTAAACTAATGATTTGAAGCATTTCGATATCGCTTGCTAAATGTGTATATACAAGAAAATCGACTATATACCTAAATATAAGATAACGGAATTCTTCTACATGCACTGCCGTTATGCCGCCTTGGCTTTATGCCAACTTCAGTTCGCTAAGGAAGGTTTATTAACTTAAATATGTTAAACTAATGAGTTGAATTATTTCGATATCGCTTGCTAAATGTGTATATAAAACAAAATCGACTTTATACCTGAATATAAGATAACGGAATTCTTTTAAATGCACTGCCGTTATGCCGTTAAGGCTTTATGTAGACTTCAGTAAGATAGAGAGGGTTAATTAACTTAAATATGTTAAGCTAATGATTTGAAGCATTTCGATATCGATTGCTAAATGTGTATATACAAGAAAATCGACTATATACCTAAAGATAAGATAACGGAATTCTTCTACATGCACTGCCGTTATGCCGCCATGGCTTTATGCCAACTTCAGTTCGTTAAAGAAGGTTTATTAACTTAAATATGTTAAACTAATGAGTTGAAGCAGCTTGATATGTACAACAAAATCGACTTTATACCTAAATATAAGTTTACGGAATGCTTCCAAATGCACTGCCGTTATACCGTTATGGCTTTATGTAAACTTCAGTAAGATAAAGAAGGTTAATTAACTTAAATATGTTAACTTTAATATGTTAAACTAATGACTTGAAGCATTTCGTTATCGATTGCTAAATACTTATATACAACAAAATCGACTTTATAACTAAATATAAGGTTAGGGAACTCTTCCAAATGCATTGCCGTTATGCCGTTAAGGCTTTTGTAGACTTCAGTAAGACAAAGAGGATTAATTATCTTAAATATGTTAAACTTTTGATTTGAAGCATTTCGATATCGATTGCTTAATGTGTATATACAAGAAAATCGACTTTATACCTAAATATAAGATTACGGAATTCTTCCAAATGTACTGTCGTTATGCCAAAATGGCTTTGTATCACCTTCAATACGTTAAAGAAGGTTAATTATTCTAAATATGTTAAACTAATGGTTTGAAGCATTTCGATATCGATTGCTAAATGTGAAAATACCAGAAAATCGACTTTATGCCTAATATAAGATTACAGAATTCTTCTACATCCACTACCGTTACGCCAGCTTCAGATCGCTAAAGAAGGTTTATTAACTTAAATATGTTAAACTAATAAATTGAAACATTTCGATGTCGACTGCTAAATGTGTATATACAACAAAATCGACTTAATACCTAAATATAAGATTACGGAACTCTTCCAAATGCACTGCCGTTATGCCGTTAAGGCTTTTGTAGACTTCAGTAAGATAAAGAGGATTAATTTACTTAAATATGTTAAACTAATGATTTGAGAGCATTTCAATATCGACTGCTAAATGTGTAAATACAAGAAAATCGACTATATACTTAAATATAAGATTACGGAATTCTTCTACATGCACTGTCGTTATGCCGCCATGGCTTTATATCACCTTCATTACGTTAAAGAAAGTTAATTAACTTAAATATGTTAAACTAATGATTGGAAGCATTTCGATATCGATTGCTAAATGTGTAAATACAAGAAAATCGACTTTATACCTAAATATAAGATTTCGTAATTCTTCTAAATGCACTGCCGTTATGCCGTCAAGGCTTTTGTAGACTTCAGTAAGATAGAGAGGGTTAATTAACGTAAATATGTTAAACTAATGACTTGAAGCATTTCGTTATCGATTGCTAAATGTGTATATACAAGATAATCGACTTTATATCTAAATATAAGATAACGAAATTCTTCTAAATGCACTGCCGTTATACCGTTAAGGCTTTATGTAGAATTCAGTAAGCTAAAAAATGTTTATTAATTCAATATGTTAAACTAATGATTTGAAGCATTTCGATATCGATATCTAAATGTGTATATAAAAGAAAATCGAATTTATACCTAAATAAAAGATTACGGAATTCTTCTACATGCACTGCCGTTATACCGCCGTGGCTATGTGCCAAATTCAGATCGTTAAAGAAGGTTCACTAACTTAAGTATGTTAAGCTAATGAGTATAAGCATCTCGATATCGATTGCTAAATGTGTATATACAACAAAATCGACTTTATACCTAAATAGAAGTTTACGGAATTCTTCAAAATGCACTGCCGTTATACCGTTATGGCTTTATGTAAACTTCAGTAGGATAAAGAAGGTTAAGTAACTTAAATATGTTAAACTAATGATTTGAAGCATTTCGATATCGATTGCTAAATGTGTATATACAAGAAAATCGAATTTATACCTAAATATAAGATAACGGAATTCTTCTAAATGCACTGCTCGCTTGCTAAATGTCGTATATACAAGAAAATCGAATTTATACCTAAATATAAGATAACGGAATTCTTCTAAATGCACTGCCGTTATACCGTTAAGGCTTTATGTAGACTTCAGTAAGCTAAAAAATGTTTATTAACTTAATATGTTAAACTAATGAGTTGAAGCATTTCGATATCGATTGCTAAATGTGTATATACAACAAAATCGACTTTATACCTAATTATAAGATTACGGAATTCTTCCCAATGCACTGCCGTTATACCGTTGTGGCTTTATGTAGAATTCAGTAAGAAAAGAAAAGGGTTAATTAACTTAAATATGTTAAACTAATGATTTGAAGCATTTCGATATCGATTGCTTAATGTGTAAAAAAGAAAATCGACTTTATACCTAAATAGAAAATTACGGAATTCTTCTAAATGCACTGCCGTAATACCGCCGTGGCTATATGCCAAATTCAGATCGTTGAAGAAGGTTATTAACTTAATATGTTAAGCTAATGAGTCGAAGCATCAGCAATTCGATATCGCTTGCTAAATGTGTATATACAAGCAAATCGAATTTATACCTAAATATAAGATAACGCAATTCTTCTGAATGCACTGCAGTTATACCCTTAAGGCTTTATGTAGACTTCAGTGCGTTAAAGAACGTTTATTAACTTAGATATGTTAAACTTATGATTTGAAGCATTTCGATATCGATTGCTAAATGTGTATATACAAGAAAATCGACTTTATACCTAAATATAAGGTAACGGAATTCTTCTACATGCACTGCCGTTATGCCGCCATGGATTTATGCCAACTTCAGTTTGTTAAAGAAGGTTTATTAACTTAAATATATTAAACTAATGAGTTGAAGCATCTCGATATTGATTGCTAAATGTGTATATACAACAAAATCGACTTTATACCTAAACAGAAGTTTACGGAATTCTTCCAAATGCACTGCCGTTATACCGTTATGGCTTTATGTAAACTTCAGTAGAATAAAGAAGGTTAATTAACTTAAATATATTAAACTAATGTGTTTAGGCCAGCGCCTTATTTCTTTTTACCACCCCTAGTGAGTGTATAACAAACCATTGCCAGTTAGCTGTTAATAGTTTTCACTCAACGGTTAACAGCTTTCACTCAACTGGCAATGATTTCGTTGAAATTCCCGGTTAGCAAGCGATTCTGCTTATCAGCTTGGGGCACTTTTTTCTAGAGAGCGATTCGGAGAAGACGTCGTCCACCGGCCACCACAACCAGCATCACCATAAATGTAAGTAATTTTTGGTAATTATCAATTAATAAAATAAAAATCTTAAACATTTCAATTTGATTATATGAAACACAAACGTTGTGGTTTTATTCACTAAATACTCTTGTTTTCCCGTTTTTTTCATATTCTTAACGATCGACGCATCGTCCATAAATTGACTCGTCGACCATTCGAGATATATTCATGGTCCTTCGAGCCGGATAAAAACAAATATATTTTTTGTTGTAAATTTAGTTTTATCTGGAAGCCGAACTAAAACACGTCATCTTCAAGTGAACTTAAAACGGAAGTAAAGTATATTTTATTAAAGAATAATATGTCCGCTTATATGAGCAGAGTTGCATTTAATAAGTATAAATGATCGTTCTATTTAATTTTCAACACTTCTCCTGAACGATAATTCATTAAATACGAGATAAAAATTCAAAACATTTCAATATTTAGTAGAAATAAACAGAAATATTAGTTCATTCAAAACATTTCAATGTTTAGGAAATATAAACAAAATTATTAATTAATTCAAAGTATTTCAGTACTTAAGTAAAATAAACAATGTTATTAATTCATATCTGATAGACAATATCAACTTATATTTGACAGACCTATCGCTTTAGCTATGTTCAAATGCTTGACTTTAGGTACGCCTTTTGTTAGGATGTCTGCTAACATGTTGTTTGTTGGTGTGTAGCACAATCTTATTTTACCGCTCTCTATCTTCTGCCTAATAAATTTACCCTTTATATCAACGTGTTTTGTTCGAGGCGAGTACGTATTGTTTAAAGCGACATGAATAGCACTTTTGTTGTCACAATGTAAGTCCATTACGGTTGATGCTTCTGGTGTCAATTCATCTTGCAGTCGCTGGAGCCACGTTGCCTCTTGGATGGCTGCTGTCATGGCCATAAATTCGGCTTCAGTTGATGATAACGCTACTGTTCGCTGGCGACGAGTGGACCAAGAAATAGGAGCACCTTGTAGCTTGAAGACATAGCCGGTGGTTGATCGTCTTTCGACTAAGTCGCTACCCCAATCTGCATCGCAGAATCCAACAATGTCGCTTGTAACTGCATTGAATACAAGCCCACTGTTTATTGTACCTTTTAAGTACCTCATAACGCGTTTAACAGCAGTCCAATGGCCTTTACCTGGGTTTGAGGAGAATCGGCTTAATAAATTTACTGCGAAGCTTATGTCAGGACGGGTGATCTGCGAAGCGAATAACAAACAGCCAATAGCCTGCATGTAGGGTACTTTCGCCATTTCCTCTTTTTCAACGTCAGTAGTTGGCGACATTTCGCTGCTCATTTTTTGGTTTATGTCAATAGGTGTTGCCATAGAGTTGCAGTCGAACATTTCAAAGCGCCTTAACATGTCTGCTATATATTGATGCTGGTCAACCTCAATTGTACCCCGTACCTTGTTTCTTTGGACCCGCATACCAAGAACTGATGCAACTTCACCAAGGTCCTTCGTTTCAAATCGTGATGACAACTCTTCCTTCAATTTGTTCAAACAATCTGCTCTATTTGAAAACAGAAGCACGTCGTCAACGTATAACGCCAGATAAAGTTTTTCGTCGCTTCTTATGCGATAGTACACGCACTGATCAACCTCACTTCGTGTCAAACCAATGCTTAATAAAGCGTCATTGAACTTGTCGTTCCACAACCGGCTTGACTGTTTCAGACCATAGAGTGATTTTTGTAATTTGCATACACGCCCTGACCCATCGTTGAATCCATCTGGCTGAGTCATATAGATGTCGTCATATAATTCAGTATTTAGAAATGCGGTAATCGCATCCATTTGATGGATAACTAAATTGTATTTAGCTGACAGTGCTAGCAAAAATCTTAGCGACGTATATCTGACTACAGGAGCAAATGTTTCCTCATAGTCGACACCATACTTTTGATTGCATCTCTTTACAACCAGTCTAGCCTTTCGACGCACAAACTGACCATTTGCATCCACTTTAGTTTTGAATACCCATCTACATTTAATGGCCTTTTTACCAGGTGGCAATTCAGTCAAACACCACGTTTTATTAATTCGAAGGGAATCCATTTCTGCCTGAGCGGCTGCTTTCCATTCATCTGAATAAGTACTGCCCATCGCTTCTTGTATAGTATTGGGGTCACACGAGACAAAATCAACTGTGGAAAAATTATAATCCTGTCTCTTACCTGCGACTCTCTTAGAACGCCTCAACATATTTTCTTGCAGTCTTCTGCTGTTTCAGAATCATTTGCGTTTTCATGGACAGGGGAATGGCTGTTGAATTTAATTTGATTAACTTCAACATCTGCACTGTGCTTCTTTTGCTGTTGATCTACATTCGATAATTCCTGATTTTTATTAATTTCATTATCTTCTGCTGAATTATGAATGTTGCGTAATTTATTTTCAGGGGAATCGCTGTTTGACTTGACTTGATTAACCACAATATCATCACTATGATTACTTTGCTGTTCATCTGAATCATTTTCAGATGGAATTTCGAAAATGTAGTTGTTCCTTTTTTCGTCTTTGTTATGCGCTTCGATAAAGCTAACATGACGGCTTATTACAATTTTTTTGGTTTTGTTATTGTACAAGCGGTATGCTTTGGTAGCCGCACAATATCCCAACATAACACACTCGACGGACGTACTATCTAGCTTTTTGCGTTTTTCACGTGGTATGTGACACATAGCTTTACAACCAAACACTCTCATGTGTTTCAAACTTGGTTTTTTTTTTGTCCATAGTTCCACTGGAGTTTTCGAATTAGATTTAAAGGGTACACGATTTAATATATAAGCTGCAGTGTTTGCAGTTTCTGCCCAAAATTTATGACTTAAACCCGAGTCTATTAGCATACAACGCACTTTCTCAATTATTGTTCGATTTAATCTTTCGGCTACACCATTTTGTTCAGGTGAATAGGGCGACGTGGTTTGGTGCACTATACCCGCTTGCGCTAATAAGTTTTTTAATTTTTCGTTGGTGTATTCGGTTCCATTATCCGAACGCAACACTTTAATTTTTCGCGACAACTGATTCTCTACGAGATTTTTAAACTTTACGAATTCTGCAAAAACTTCCGATTTACTTTTTATTGACACTAAGAAAATTTTGTGAGAAAAATCGTCAATAAATGTAACTATATAACGAGAGTTAGAAAACGATTTTACCGAAAATGGTCCCATAACATCCGAATGTATTATGTCTAATAAACCTTCAGCACGTGTTTCACTGATTTTAAAAGATGCTCGCGATTGCTTTCCTTTTAAGCATGTAATGCACTTTTAATCGTTCATTTTTCCGAATTCTACGCCGTACGATGCATTTTTTACTTTACGCAAATGTTCGTCGCATATATGTCCCATTCTTCTGTGCCATAATTCATGTTGTCGCGCAATTAATGTTTTATTTATTTGATTTTTAGACGAGATTTCACAATTTAGCCGGTATAGCCCATTTACTTCACATGCACTGGCAATTAACTTTTGTTCATTGTTGTAGATTTTACAATCATCATTCTCAAAAACAACTTTATTGCCGTATTTAGTCATTTGTCGAACCGACAACAAATTTGCACAAAGCTCCGGCACATATTCCACGTTTTTCACAACACTTTCATTTTTTGAATGTTTTGTTAACAACACCATGTTTATATCACCTTTTGATCTCACTGAAAGAGTTTTGTTATTTGCGATTAGAATGTTTTTATTTTGTACCGATTTTTCATTTACCATTATGTTATTATTTCTGGTCATGTGCGAAGTTGCGCCAGAATCAATGAACCAGTCATCTTGATGAATGTCATGTGTAAAGAGAGAAGCGAAAAGAACATTTTTTGTTTTATTAAACGTGCTGCCATCTCGTTTCGATTTGTTTGGGCATTGTTTTGCAAAATGACCTAATTGCTTACAAGAGTGGCACCGAAATTTTTTTTCTTTCGGTTTCCCTTTAGAGTATAGGACATTTTCAGAAAATTTATGGTCAAATTTTACATCCTGCAGTAATAGGGTTTTAACACTATCGATCGTCAGCTTTTGAATTATCAACAGCCAGCACTAGAGCACGGAAATCGTCTGGTAGACCTGCTAACATCAATGATGCAGTGAGCTCTTCGTCAATGTTCAGTCCAGCATTTTGAACTTTTAGTGACGTCATTACTATGGAGTTGACATACTCTTGTGTGGATACGTAATCCGAGAGTTGGCATTGAACTAATTGTTTCAGGAGCTCCACCTTGCGTGTAAGACCAGTGTCCTCGTATGCAGAGAGTAACGCTGTCCACGCCTGCTTTGCGCTTTCTGCCGTTGCGATGTGTGAGAAATTATTTGGTTCTATCATCAGCGTAATTTCTGCTAATGCACGTTGATCGGAATCCAGTTCTTTTTCTGTAGACACTGCCGATAGCCCATTTTCAACTATCTTCCAGCAGTTTTTAATGATTAAATATGACTTCGCGTGCCGCTTCCATACATCGAAATTTTCGCGACCTTTAAGTTTTTCGAATGGAAAAGTTAACGCGTTGGTTGCCATGCCAAAATCTATATTCGTAATTATCTAGCTCACAGTAATCAATCCGCGCCGGAAACCTTTTTCAAAGTTTACTTTTCATGCTTTTCTACTTGAACCGATATTATTTCGTGACTTATAGGCCCATAACCTGTTGTAAATTTAGTTTTATCTGGAAGCCGAACTAAAACACGTCATCTTCAAGTGAACTTAAAACGGAAGTAAAGTATATTTTATTAAAGAATAATATGTCCGCTTATATGAGCAGAGTTGCATTTAATAAGTATAAATGATCGTTCTATTTAATTTTCAACATTTTTCATCAGTTTTTTTGGCACTGTACACCAACGGAAAATTAACACAAGCAAGTTTTCCCAAAATACCAATTGGAAGTCACGAGGCTCTGCACATTAACACAAACGAGGCGCTGCACACCAACGGACCATAAAACCGATCTCTGTTGCACAAATACAAACGAGGCGTTGCACACCAACGGACACATATCACCGATTCTTGTTTCACTTCCCACCAACGCAGGCAAACCAGGTACGTGATTGCTTTAATATCACTTGGATGCCAATCGTTTTAAAAAAAAAAAAAAAGATATACATATATAAAATTAGTTGGTTTTAATCGCATTTATTGGTGACAAATCGTTTATAAAAGTGACAAAGTGACTAGTATTTTTAGTGTTTCAGTGGAATAATTACAAAAGCAAAATCATCCGTAAGTGCACGGCTACGTTTACCGGATTTTGTGCGGTAATATTTTTTTTTTTTTTTTCTCATATACATATCACTTGCGGCACTAATTTTTTGATTTTTGTCATCTTTTCGATTTTGTGCGGTAATACTTTTACATATTTTCACATATCACTTACGGCACTGATTTTCTTTTGATTCTTTCTCTATTTGTTGAAGAAATTTCTGTTTTTGTTTCTTTTTTTCACTGAGACACTGCACTTTTTTCACCCTTAAACACTTTTATTTAACAAATTGATTTTCGTCGGCGTATCTTGGGTGGCGAGCCATATAAAGTGACATCTTTATACATACGCACGTACGACTACACATATATATTCCCGTTTTTTTGTTGGCAGTGGTGTGCTGCAATTCATATATATATTAAATAAAGTACCAAAGCCAGATATACTGCGATATCGGCTACTATAGTTAAAAATTTTGTTTGCTAAAATATATCGAATAAACTAAATATTATTGACCAGCCAGATATATTGCGATATCGGCTACTATAGTTAAAAATTTTGTTTGCTAAAATATATCGAATAAACTAAATTTTATTGACCAGCCAGATATATTGCGATATCGGCAAAAACAGTCAAAAAATTTTCTTTTTTCTATTTTCTTGTTTGGTTGGCAGTGGTGTGCTGCAAATAAAAATTTACAATAGTGGGGAATTATTTCCAAAACGATTCCCATATTCTTTAGATCAAAGTCTGCTCAGTCTTGAGTATTACTCTATTCCTTTAAATTTAAATTTGAATTTTCAATTCTTCTTGTCACTTATATCGAAACCATGGAAGCTTTCATGCGCTTAGTAGACTACGTTGTCGAATACGAGTCTGAATTCAGTGCTGCATCAAAGGACATCTCGAAGAACGCTCTTGTGATGAAACAAGACGAGCTGAGAGAGATGTGGTGCAAAGCGAAAGCTGCCCATGACGACCTCAACAGCAAAGGGGACATGTCCTCAAAGGACTATGCCCTTATTAAAAAAAAATTCAAGCTAGGTGGGCAATGCTACATACGTTGCATGGGGGCAATAAAGGATATGTCTGAGATCCTCTCAACCCCCAAAGACACCGAAAAATCTATTGAGGTAGACAGTAACCACTCCCTTCCGCCTTGCGACACGGATGTTTTCAAAGGGGACTACCTTTCATGGCCAACATTCCGGGATATGTTCACGGCCGTATACATCAAAAGCACGCGCCTGTCACCTGTTGAGAAATTATACCATCTCAACAAAAAGACACAAGGGGAGGCGAAGGCTATTGTATCAAAATGCCCGCTAACAAATGATGGCTTTGCAATGGCGTGGAAGGGATTGACTGATATGTACGAGAATGAGCGAATTCTTGTCGAAACCCTAGTCGACATACTGCTCGACTTACCGTCAATCGACAAGGAGTGCTCAAGCTCGATAAAGTGGCTACAGCGGGAGATCAACAGCTGCATCTCCTGCCTGACAGCCAATAAAGTGGACATTGGGAACTGGGACCCAATCATAATCCGCATTTGTTCTAAGAGACTGCCACAGGCAACATTGGCCCTATGGGAACAGTCTGTAAAGAACAAGACCAAGACGTCGAAGTGGGGGGAATTGGACAACTTCCTCACGGATAGATACCGTGATTTGGAGGCAATAGAACGTGCCAAGAAATCGTCCAATTTCGTAAAGCCTGTCAGTGCACCCACACAGAATAAATACAACAACAATAGCCATCAGAACAGACTCGGCGCCTTCCAAGTAAGCGTTGAGAAATCAACATGTCTGATGTGCAAAAGTGCAGATCACAAATTAAGATCTTGCCCCATGTTTCTTAACATGGCACCAGCGGACAGGATCAAGTTCGCTAAGCGCAACAATCGCTGCATCAATTGCCTCGGCTTTAGGCATTTAGTGTCGCAATGCACCAGTGCATTCAACTGCAGCACGTGCCACGCGAGGCATCACACACTCCTACATTTGAGGACAGTGCAGCCTAGCAGCCAAAGAGGCTCATCTACGCCATCGGACGAGATTCCGTCTACGTCCAGGCAAGCGCAGCAGAAGCGCAACTTCAACAAGACGAAAGGCAAGCCAACGACTCAAGTAGAGTCGTGCTTCGCTAACAGCGACAAAGGTGTCTTGTTAGGAACGGCACAAATAAATATAAATTACAGCGGCGTTACCTATGCCGCAAGAGCACTCATCGACTCCGGGTCAGAGTGCTCTTTCATCACAGAAAGGCTGAAGCGTAGAATCAACTTGCCAGTGAGGAAGATAAATGCCCAGGTGTTCGGCATCAACAACACCGTATCTGCGCAAGTGAAGGAAGCATGTAGTGTCGAGTTGCGGTCACCAATTGACCCACTTGTATCAATCATAACGAACATGATGGTTCTGCCGAAATTAACGGGAAACTTGCCGACTTGCCATATTAGCGCACTAACTCGGCAGGCTTTCCCAGATCTCACGTTGGCGGATAAGAGGTTTTTCGTCAATGAACCCGTGGACGTCATACTCGGTGGTGACGTCTATCCCCAGATTATGCTGGATGGTATACGCAAGAACGTGCTGGGATCACTCCTTGCGCAAGAGACCGTGTTCGGTTGGATAGTCACAGGGCGTGCTAATACAATTAAGCCAACCAACTTTTGCGTCTCGTATTACAACGAAATATCGCTGGAAAAGCGGTTAGCTTCGTTCTGGGAGTTGGAAGAGATGTCCAAGGAGCGGAAGTTAAGCGAGGAGGACAGGTATTGCGAAGAGCTCTATAAGAAGACAACGAAGCGAAATGAAGACGGGAAGTACGTTGTATCGCTACCATTCAGGAAAGACTATCCGGTCAACATTAGTCTAGGTAGTTCCTTAAAGATTGCGTACTCCCAGTTTTATCGCAATGAAGCTCGGTTGTCCAGAGACGAAAACCTGCAAAAAGAATACAATAGAGTGTTAAATGAATATGTTGAGCTGGGTCATATGGCAAAGATACATACCAATCAAACGGCCGACTCTAGTGACAACTATTACCTGCCTCACCACGCCGTAAAGAAGGAAGAGAGCACATCGACAAAGGTGCGTGTGGTGTTCAATGATCGCAAGCGACTTCAAACGGCACTTCACTGAATGACATCCTTCTCCCCGGTCCAGTTCTTCAGGCAGATCTGCCCATTTTAATTCTGCGATGGCGATTATTTAAATATGTCTTCAATAGCGATATTGAGAAGATGTATCGCCAAATCCTGTTGAAAGCTGATCAAACGAAGTACCAGCGAATCGTTTTCCGCAACCATCCGACCGAACAAACCAATATTTTTGAATTGAAGACGGTGACGTTCGGAATCAACTGCGCTCCTTATCTGGCAATAAGGACGTTACTCCAATTAGCTGACGACGTTGAAAGCTCACTACCAGTAGCCTCGAACATACTCAGGAAGTGCATGTATGTTGATGATGTCTTAGCAGGTGGACACTCTATAGAGGCTGCAACTAAAGCTAGGAATGAGATTAAAACAGCATTGGAGTCGGCAGGTTTCCCATTAAGAAAATGGACAGCCAACTGTGGGAAAATTTTACAAGGCCTTCCAAAAGACCACTTGCTTAACAAGGAGTTTTTAGACTTCGAAGACACAAGTGATGTCAAGGCTCTTGGGATAAGATGGAATGCGCATACTGACTTCTTTTATTTAAAAACAAAACCCATACTCAGCCCAGAATCATATACAAAGAGAACTATCCTCTCAGATATCGCCAAGCTATTTGACCCTTTAGGATGGCTAGCGCCGATAATAGTCACGGCCAAAATGATAATGCAACATATTTGGTTAGAAGGAACACAATGGGACGAGGTTGTTTCTCCTACCACATTGGATCGTTGGAATACATTCTTGGACAACCACCGGTACATAAACAACATTAAAATTCCACGATGGGTCCACTTTTCGCCAACGGACGATGTGTCAATTCATGGTTTCTGCGATGCATCAGAGAAAGCATACGCAGCAACGGTCTACCTGCGCGTAAGGGCAACGAAGTTTTGCACCATAGGCAAAAACCAGGTAGCGCCGTAAAACGTATCTTTACCACCTGGAACTATCCCCTAACTGGCCGAAACAGTTGTTTGTCGCAGCAACCGGGAGCTGACCATCTCAATTAAAATGGAGGGATTGACCATTTTCTCCAGGATTCGAAAGCCACCATGTTATGGCAAGTTTGTACCCTGGTGAAAAAAAATTTGAAAAGGGTTCAAGAAAATTTGGCCATTACAACAACCCTCAGACACCATGGGGGACTTATGGACAATTTGGGGAAAACCCCTTTTGGGGGAACCTTTTTGTTTGCCAGGAGCTTTGAGAGTGTTATCATATGTTATGAGATTCTCTCAAAGAACTCATCCAAACACAAAGGCTTCTTTTCAACAAAAGTCTTGCTTAATTTCATCCGAAGAAATTAAAGCAACGACAATACGTTTGATAATAAATACGCAGAAGCAGAAATATGGTCAAGAGTATGGTTGTTTGAAATCCGCTAAGCCCATCGATGCAAAAAGTGAAATCCTCTCTCTTAATCCATTCCTCGATAAAGATGAAGTGATGAGAACTGGTGGCCGTCTCAGTGCGTCTCTCGATTTGTCATACAATGAGCGCCATCCAATTATCCTTCCATACAACTGCGTATTGTCTCGTCTAATAATCCAGTTTATCCATCAAGTCTCTTTGCATGGAGAAAATCAGCTGATGTTACGGCTATCGCGAGCTCAGTATTGGATTCCAAGGGTGAAAAACTTGATTCGATCCATTATCCACAACTGTAAGACGTGCACGATCTTCAAAAAACGTGCTCAGACGCAACTCATAGGTGCACTTCCGTCCGAACGATCCACATTTTCACGCGCTTTTACCAATACGGGGATAGATTTCGCGGGTCCGTTTGAAATAAAAAGCTACCGTGGAAGAGGATGCCGTGTATCCAAAGGGTATGTCTGCCTGTTTGTCTGTTTTACAACAAGGGCCATCCACCTGGAGGCCACGATTTATCAACACAGTCATTTTTAGCAGCTCTCTCTAGATTCGTTTCTAGAAGAGGTTGCCCTAAGAATATTTATTCTGACAATGGTACAAACTTCGTTGGAGCATCGAGATCCCTAAGGTCCGAACTTAAACCTTCATAGCCGATGCTCGCAACAATGCTATCTTAAGGTATAGCCACCAAGCTCTTACATGGCATTTCATACCTGCTGCAGCTCCTCATATGGGCGGACTTTGGGAAGCAGGTGTGAAAAGCTTTAAGAGTCACTTTCGGAAGGTTGCGTCTGGGCACAAATACACTCTTGAAGAGTTTAACACACTCTTATGCCGAATTGAGTCTTGCCTTAATTCGCGACCATTAAGCCCAGCCTCAAACGAACCTACCGATTTGGAGCCACTTACTCCAGGACATTTTTTGGTCGGCGGACATCTGATGGCCCCACCAGAACCGGATATAAATGAAAGCAGTGCCTCTATCGTAAATAGATGGCAAAAACTTAAGGCACTACATCAATCCTTCTGCAAAAGGTGGAAAACCGAATACCTAAATGAAATGCAGAAGCGCATTAAGTGGAAACATTCCAAAACAAATTTAAAGACAGGTGACCTTGTCGTCATCAAGGAAGACAATTTGTCACCGAACGAGTGGAGATTGGGTAGGATTGTCAATATACACCCAGGTGCTGATACCCGAGTACGAGTAGTTGACATTATCACTGAAAAAGGCCAAGTTACAAGACCGCTTGCCAAATTGGTCTTACTACCACCCTACGAGGAGAAGAAGGTGGATGCACACCCTACTCCACGCAACAGTTCCCTAGCCACATTGGAAGCCTAGCTTTCCGATATACTTACTACTATCCAAACAGAAAAAAAAAAGTTAACTTCGGGTTCACCGGAGCTAATATACCCTTCATAGGCGTATTTCTTTTAGGTACTACGTGTTCAGTTTGTATTGAAGCCATATGCCTATTTTTTCGGAGAATATGTTATCACCTAAAGCAGTGATATATGTCAAATTTCTTGAAGATATGTTGTCAAATGTGAAAGTTTTCCATACAAGAACTTGATTCCGATCGTTCAGTTGGTATGGCAGCTATATGTTATGTCCGTTATCAGTCGTTCCGACAAATGAGCAGCTTCTTAAAGAGAAAATGACGTTCGCAAAATTTTAAAATGATATGAAGAAAACTGAGGGACTATTTCGTATATATACAGACAGACGGACGTGGCTGGGTCAACAATTTCCGCTAATGTGTTCCTTTATATGTATGCATATGTATATAGTCTTTATTTTCATTAATTTACTTAGGTTTTGAATTGTTCAACATTCATGTAACAAGATCATCCCACATTTTGAAAGTATTATCAAAATTATACGTTTGAGTAAAGACGACTAATGATTAATATTCTAGGTAGGTACAAATGCTTTTTTCTACACTAGTTATGTTAAACCTACACATATACGTTGCAAATCTTCAAAGTGCATCGGTATATTGCTGTCAAACCACGCATGTATTAGTCTCACTTAGTCCAAGAAAGGTGCTTAAAATTCAATTTTACGCGGAACTTAAAACGTTTTTAGATGAATTTAACATGTGCATGTGTGTTACACATGCAAACGATTCAAATTATTGCTCTTATGTATTCCAATACGCTTTAAAACAATCATATTCAAAATCTGCACACCGTTTTATTTTTTCATTCATTTACACCGCATTTAAACATGCAACACACCTTATTACCAGACAATGCATAAATATAACACTATGGTATGCGAGTTTGCTATCCTGCTGATCAATTATTGTGGAAATGGATGTAATACCAAGTATATTTCCCGCGAACAATAAAAGCACCGGATAATTAAAATAGAAGAACATGCTCAACTATATCTGGCTAATATCGATAAATGTCTTACCCTCAGCGCTGCCATCCTTACGTTCAGCCTTCCATCCATGGCTGTTGGTGAATGCTTCCAACATGTTATCACCATGCCAGCCAGAGATGGCACGAATGCAACAGCAGCTGGATTGTAACCGATCTTCTTGATGTATGAGGATACTTCCTGCGTGATTTCCTCATAACAAGCCTCACTGTATGGTGGTTTGGACGAATCCATCTTGTTGACACCAGCGATCAGTTGTTTCGCACCAGAGGTGAAATTAAGAAGAACGTTCTCACAAGTCTAATAAAAAGGAAAATATTTAAATAAATCAGCGAATTTCATTATAGTCATCTACTTACCTTTTCACCCGGCTGTCAAATATCTCTGCGCACGTGCCCACACATAACCAAAATGCGGAATGTCAATCATGACATACGGTGATGCCATGCCGTCAGTTTTTAATTCGCCTTAAAAACTTTTTACAACAGTGAATCTAAAACTGTTGTCTCTCAAACTTTTGCTAGCAAATAGCTAAGTTGCAAACCGAAAGTCTCCTTCTACAGCAGCACATGTATGCTTGCCCTTGAATTTACTGAGCAAGAAGTATTTTAATGACAAGTAAGAGTTGAATTATTTACATTTTCGTTGGTGGCAGGTCACTTTGTCGAAAACATACGACAAATAAGACAATAACATTAGCATAAATTTGATGATACATTTTTTTTTATTTTATTTAATTATTATTATTTGCAACACTATGGTAAGGTAAGGCAGGTCACACCACATAAGGCCGCCTACACACTATGGTAATGTAAGGCAGTTCACACCACGTAAGACCGCCTACACACTATGCAATATATGTATAATATAATTTATGCACTTTTTCTCGCCACCCAATCAGTTGTAGATAATATTCCAAACAACACAAAATCGTCAACAAGTTCATTTCAGAAAGATGACTCGCTACAGTAGCTTGAAGAAGACCGCGGCGCTGCACCCAAACAGGTACCCGCTTTCTTGCACGCTGTGCAAGGGAAAGCATCCATTGCGGCTCTGCTCGTCCTTCCGGGCCAAGACACCGGAGGAGCGCCTACGGGAGGCACTCATCGGAAAATATTGTATAAATTGCCTCGCGGTCAACCAATGGTCAGCGAACTGCCCCAGCGACGCACGGTGCCGGCGCTGCAACGAAAAGCACCACACGGAAAGGGGTACCCGTCGCCGCCCCGCAGTGCCTCAAATCCAATCATGGAGCGAACAAATAAGTTCCGATGATGCCCTCTCCATTGATGCATCAGACCCTGGAACGGAGACTAGGCCTCTCCAACCAGAACCGGAGGAGGGAGAACTCCTTGAAACCGGAGCGGAAACACGGCCTTTCCGCCCATCACAGCGAGGGGAAACGGAAACCCGGACTTTCCGCCCCCTTCTGCAACATGAACGTCGCGGACACAAACGCCGTCTGCGCCGACACGGGACAAATACCCGCATATCAACACACGCAAGGACGTTGAATGGCTATATGCGCATCAGCCCGACCACCACGTTGGACTCCGACCTAGCAGCCCCATACACACACATCAAGCTGGCGGATCCAAATTTCTATAAGTCATCGCCGATACGCTTGGTGCTCGGCGCGGATGTGTATTCCCGCATCATGACCCAACAGGTCATGCCACAAACATTTGGGCAGCTCCTCGCTCAGGGCTCCATATTCGGCTGGGTGCTTTCGGGTACGGCCCGGTACTAAATTAATCTATTTTAGTATTTTATTTTTTTTTAACTTATTCTATTGTTTTTTTTTTGAATTCCTACTTAGAATAAGTATTGTTTTTTGGTTTAAAAAAAAAAAAAAAATAATTATAATAATGAATAAATGAACGTTAACTATTTTCTATTTAGCTGTACTCATATTGTACCATAAATTTGTATATCGTTATGGTGGTCGATGGACATTTAATTTTTTTTGTTGCTCACCGCAAGGGGGCCGGTATGTTTAGGCCACGCCTAATTTCTTTTTACCACCCCTAGTGAGTGTATAACAAACCATTGCCAGTTAGCTGTTAATAGTTTTCACTCAACGGTTAACAGCTTTCACTCAACTGGCAATGGTTTCGTTGAAATTCCCGGTTAGCAAGCGATTCTGCTTATCAGCTTGGGGCACTTTTTTCTAGAGAGCGATTCGGAGAAGACGTCGTCCACCGGCCACCACAACCAGCATCACCATAAATGTAAGTAATTTTTGGTAATTATCAATTAATAAAATAAAAATCTTAAACATTTCAATTTGATTATATGAAACACAAACGTTGTGGTTTTATTCACTAAATACTCTTGTTTTCCCGTTTTTTTCATACTCTCAACGATCGACGCATCGTCCATAAATTGACTCGTCGACCGTTCGAGATATATTCAAATGATTTGAAGCATTTCGATATCGCTTGCTAAATGTGTATATACAAGAAAATCGAATTTATACCTAAATATAAGATAACGGAATTCTTCTAAATGCACTGCTCGCTTGCTAAATGTGTATATACAAGAAAATCGAATTTATACCTAAATATAAGATAACGGAATTCTTCTAAATGCACTGCCGTTATACCGTTAAGGCTTTATGTAGACTTCAGTAAGCTAAAAAATGTTTATTAACTTAATATGTTAAACTAATGAGTTGAAGCATTTCGATATCGATTGCTTAATGTGTATATACAAGAAAATCGACTTTATACCTAAAAATAAGATTACGGAATTCTTCCAAGTGCACTGCCGTTATACCGTTATGGCTTTATGTAAACTTCAATACGTTAAAGAAGGTTAATTAACTTAGATATGTTAAACTAATGATTTGAAGCATTTCAATATCGATTTCTAAATGCATATATACAAGAAAGTCGAATTTGTACCTAAATATAAAATTACGGAATTCTTCTAAATGCAGTGCAGTTACACCGTTAAGGCTTTATGTAGACTTCAGTGCGTTAAAGAAGGTTTATTAACTTAAACATGTTAAACTAATGATTTGAGGCGTTTCGATATAGCATGTTAAACGTGTATATACAAGAAAATCGAATTCATACCTAAATATAAGATTACGTAATTCTTCTAAATGCACTGCCGTTATGCCGTTATGGCTTTATATTAACTTCAGTTCGTTAAAGAAGGTTAATTAACTTAGATATGTTAAACTAATGATTTGAAGCATTTCAATATCGATTTCTAAATGCATATATACAAGAAAGTCGAATTTGTACCTAAATATAAAATTACGGAATTCTTCTGAATGCACTGCCGTTATGGCTTAATATCAACTTCAATACGTTAAAGAAGGTTAATTAACTTAAATATGTTAAACTAATGGTTTGAAGCATTTTGATATCGCTTGCTAAATGAGTATATACAAGAAAGTCGAATTTATACCTAAATATAAGCTAACGGAATTCTTCTAAATTCAGTGCAGTTATACCGTTAAGGCTTTATGTAGACTTCAGTGAGCTAAAAAATGTTTATTAACTTAATATGTTAAACTAATGATTTGAAGCAATTCGATATCGCTTGCTAAATGTGTATATACAAGAAAATCGACTTTATACCTAAATATATGATTGCGGAACTCTTCCAAATGCACTGCCGGTATGCCGTTAAGGCTTTTGTAGACTTCTGTAAAACAAAGAGGATTAATTAACTTAAATATATTAAACTTATGATTTGAAGCATTTTGATATCGCCTGCTAAATGTGTATATACAAGAAAATCGACTTTATACCTAAATATAAGGTAACGGAATTCTTCTACATGCACTGCCGTTATGCCGCCATGGATTTATGCCAACTTCAGTTTGTTAAAGAAGGTTTATTAACTTAAATATATTAAACTAATGAGTTGAAGCATCTCGATATTGATTGCTAAATGTGTATATACAACAAAATCGACTTTATACCTAAATAGAAGTTTACGGAATTCTTCCAAATGCACTGCCGTTATACCGTTATGGCTTTATGTAAACTTCAGTAAGATAAAGAAGGATAATTAACTTAAATATGTTAAACTAATGATTTGAAGCATTTCGATATCGCTTGCTAAATGTGTATAAAACAAGAAAATCGACTTTTTACTTAAATGTGAGATTACGGAATTCTTCTAAATGCACTGCCGTTATACCGTTAGCTTTTATGTAACTTCAGTAAGTTAAAGAAATGTTTATTAACTTAATGTGTTAAACTAATGAGTTGAAGCATCTCGATATCGATTGCTTAATGTGTATATACAACAAAATCGACTTTATACCTAAATATAAGATCACGGAATTCTTCCAAATGCACTGCCGTTATACCGCTATGGCTTTATGTAAACTTCAGTAAGAAAAAAGAAGGTTAATTAACTTAAATATGTTAAACTAATGATTTGAAGCATTTCGTTATCGATTGCAAAAGTGTGTATATACAAGAAAATCGACTTTATACCTAAATATAAGATTACGGAATTTTTCCCTAAATGCACTGCCGTTATGCCGTTATTGCTTTATATCAACTTCAGTACGTTAAAGATGGTTAATTAACTTAAATATGTTAAACTAATGATTTGAAGAAATTTCGATATCGCTTGCTAAATGTGTATATACAAGAAAATCAAACTTTTTACCTAAATATAAGATAACGGAATTCTTTTTAATGCACTCCCCGTTATGCCGTTAAGGCTTTATGCCAACTTCAATTCGTTAAAGAAGGTTTATTAACTTAAATATGTTAAACTAATGAGTTGAAGCATTTCGATGTCGCTTGCTAAATGTGCATATACATTAAAATCGACTTTATACCTAAATATAAGATAACGGAATTCTTTTAAATGCATTGCCGTTATGCCGTTAAGGCTTTTGTAGACTTCAGTAAGATAGAGAGGGTTAATTAACTTAAATATGTTAAACTAATGAGTTGAGGCGTCTCGATATCGATTGCTAAATGTGTATATACAACAAACTCGACTTTATACCTAAATATAAGATTACGGAATTCTTCTACATCCACTACCGTTATGCCAGCTTCAGATCGCTAAAGAAGGTTTATTAACTTAAATATGTTAAACTAATAAATTGAAACATTTCGATGTCGACTGCTAAAT
This sequence comes from Bactrocera correcta, assembly GCA_027475135.1. NCBI lineage: Eukaryota > Metazoa > Arthropoda > Insecta > Diptera > Tephritidae > Bactrocera > Bactrocera correcta. The sequence goes on along the minus strand of JAPZAG010000457.1, from coordinate 43,732 downwards.
GTGTATATACAACAAAATGGACTTAATACCTAAATATAAGATTACGGAACTCTTCACCTCCGTTATGCCGTGAAGGCTTTTGTAGATTTCAGTAAGATAAAGAGGATTAATTTACTTAAATATGTTAAACTAATGATTTGAGGCATTTCAATATCGACTGCTAGATGTGTAAATACACGAAAATCGACTATATACTTAAATATAAGATTACGGAATTCTTCTACATGCACTGTCGTTATGCCGCCATGGCTTTATATCACCTTCATTACGTTAAAGAAAGTTAATTAACTTAAATATGTTAAACTAATGATTGGAAGCCTTTCGATATCGATTGCTAAATGTGTAAATACAAGAAAATCGACTTTATACCTAAATATAAGATTACGTAATTCTTCTAAATGCACTGCCGTTATGCCGTCAAGGCTTTTGTAGACTTCAGTAAGATAGAGAGGGTTAATTAACTTAAATATGTTAAACTAATGAGTTGAGGCGTCTCGATATCGATTGCTAAATGTGTATATACAACAAACTCGACTTTATACCTAAATATAAGATTACGGAATTCTTCCAAATGCACTGCCGTTATACCGTTATGGCTTTATGTAAACTTCAGTAAGATAAAGAAGGTTAATTAACGTAAATATGTTAAACTAATGACCTGAAGCATTTCGTTATCGATTGCTAAATGTGTATATACAAGAAAATCGACCTTATATCTAAATATAAGATAACGAAATTCTTCTACATGCACTGCCGTTATGCCGTTAAAACGTTTGTAGACTTCAGTGCGTTAAAGAAGGTTCATTAACTTAAATATGTTAAGCTAATGAGTCTAAGCATCTCGATATCGATTGTTCAATGTGTATATACAACAAAATCGACTTTATACCTAAATATAAGATTACGGAATTCTTCCAAATGCACTGCCGTTATTCCGTTATGGCTTTATGTAAACTTCAGTAGGATAAAGAAGGTTAATTAACTTAAATATGTTAAACTAATGATTTGAAGCATTTCGATATCACTTGCTAAATGTGTATATACAAGAAAATCGAATTTATACCTAAATATAAGATAACGGAATTTTTCTAAATGCGCTGCCGTTATACGGTTAAGGCTTAATGTAAACTTCAGTAAGCTAAAAAATGTTTATTCATTTAATATGTTAATCTAATGATTTGAAGCATTTCGATATCGATATCTAAATGTGTATATAAAAGAAAATCGACTTTATGCCTAATAAAAATATACAAGAAAATCGACTTTATACCTAAATATAAGATAACGGAATTCTTCTACATGCACTGCCGTTATGCCGCCATGGCTTTATGCCAACATCAGTTCGTTTAAGAAGGTTTATTAACTTAAATATGTTAAGCTAATGAGTTGAAGCATTTCGATATCGCTTGCTAAATGTGTATATAATGCAAAATCGACTTTATGCCTAAATATAAGATTACGGAATTCTTCTAAATGCATGTTATGGCTTTATGTAAACTTCAGTAGGATAAAGAAGGTTAATTAACTTAAATATATTAAACTAATGATTTGGAGCATTTCGATATCGCTTGCTAAATGTGTATATACAAGAAAATCGACTTTATACCTAAATATAAGATTACGGAATTCTTCTAAATGCACTGCCGTTTTGCCGCCATGGCTTTATATCAACTTCAATACCTTAATGAAAGTTAATTAACTTAAATATGTTAAACTTATGATTTGAAGAATTTCGATATCGCTTGCTAAATGTGTATATACAAGAAAATCGACTATATACCTAAATATAAGATAACGGAATTCTTCTACATGCACTGCCGTTATGCCGCCATGGCTTTATGCCAACTTCAGTTCGTTAAAGAAGGTTTGTTAACTTAAATATGTTAAACTAATGAGTTGAAGCATTTCGATATCGCTGGCTAAATGTGTATATAAAACAAAATCGACTTTATACCTCAATATAAGATAACGGAATTCTTTTAAATGCATAAATATGTTAAGCTAATGATTTGAAGCATTTCGATATCGATTGCTAAATGTGTATATACAAGAAAATCGACTTTATACCTAAATATAAGATAACGGAATTCTTCTACATGCACTGCCGTTATGCCGCCATGGCTTTATGCCAACTTCAGTTCGATAAAGAAGGTTAAATAACTTAAATATGTTAAACTAATGAGTTGAAGCAGCTTGATATGTACAACAAAATCGACTTTATACCTAAATATAAGATTACGGAATGCTTCCAAATGCACTGCCGTTATACCGTTATGGCTTTATGTAAACTTCAGTAAGATAAAGAAGGTTAATTAACTTAAATATGTTAAACTAATGACTTGAAGCATTTCGTTATCGATTGCTAAATACGTATATACAACAAAATCGACTTTATAACTAAATATAAGATTACGGAACTCTTCTAAATGCATTGCCGTTATGCCGTTAAGGCTTTTGTAGACTTCAGTAAGACAAAGAGGATTAATTAACTTAAATATGTTAAACTTTTGATTTGAAGCATTTCGATATCGATTGCTAAATGTGTATATACTAGAAAATCGACTTTATATCTAAATATAAGATAACGGAATTCTTCTAAATGCACTGCCGTTATACCGCTAAGGCTTTATGTAGACTTCAATAAGCTAAAAAATGTGTATTAATTCAATATGTTAACCTAATGATTTGAAGCATTTCGATATCGATATCTAAATGTGTATATAAAAGAAAATCGAATTTATACCTAAATATAAGATAACGGAATTCTTCTAAATGCACTGCCGTTATACCGCCGTGGCTATGTGCCAAATTCAGATCGTTAAAGAAGGTTCATTAACTTAAGTATGTTAAGCTAATGATTTGAAGCATTTCGATATCGATTGCTAAATGTGTATATACAAGAAAATCGACTTTATACCTAAATATAAGATAACGGAATTATTCTACATGCACTGCCGTTATGCCGCCATGGCTTTATGCCAACTTCAGTTCGTTAAAGAAGGTTAAATAACTTAAATATGTTAAACTAATGAGTTGAAGCAGCTTGATATGTACAACAAAATCGACTTTATACCTAAATATAAGATTACGGAATTCTTCCAAATGTACTGTCGTTATGCCAAAATGGCTTTGTGTCACCTTCAATACGTTAAAGAAGGTTAATTATTCTAAATATGTTAAACTAATTGTTTGAAGCATATCGATATCGATTGCTAAATGTGAAAATACAAGAAAATCGACTTTATACCTAAATATAAAATTATAACATTAGGGAATTCTTCTAAATGCACTGTCGCTATGCCCTTAAGGATTTAAGTAGACTTCAGTAAACTAAAAAATGTTTATTAACTTAATATGTTAAACAAATGATTTGAAGCATTTCGGTATCGATTGAAATATTTGTATATACAAGAAAATCGACTTTATGCCTAATATAAGATTACGGAATTCTTCTACATCCACTACCGTTATGCCAGCTTCAGATCGCTAAAGAAGGTTTATTTACTTAAATATGTTAAACTAATAAATTGAAACATTTCGATGTCGACTGCTAAATGTGTATATACAACAAAATGGACTTAATACCTAAATATAAGATTACGGAACTCTTCACCTCCGTTATGCCGTTAAGGCTTTTGTAGATTTCAGTAAGATAAAGAGGATTAATTGACTTAAATATGTTAAACTAATGATTTGAGGCATTTCAATATCGACTGCTAAATGTGTAAATACAAGAAAATCGACTATATACTTAAACATATCAGTCATCGACTAGCTTAGAAAGCGATCGGACGTGTTGACTTCAGAAAACGCTCTCTCGCATCTCTAGTGTAAATCTCAATAAATTCGTGTCTACTCGTGTTATTTCCTTTTGTTATACAAAAAAAAACAGAAAACAAAACACAAAAAAGAAAAAAGAAAAAACACACCAACAAAAAAAATGGCTCCTGGGCCGCCGGACAAATCTTCCAACAGATTTGCTTTGCTATCAGAGGATGTCAATTCTCCAAAAAGATCACGGATTGACTTACAAGCCAAAAACTTTCCAAAATTACCAGCTATAAACAAAACAGTGAAAAATTCCAAATATTTAGTGATCTCTCCAACCGATACTGACAAAAGACTTACTAAACTTAGCCCATTTGCAATCAAAAAAGGACTTGAATCTATTTCCAAAGAAATCGATTCCATTTCGAAACTTAAAGATGGAAGCATCTTAATCCTTGCAAACAATGCTAAAACGAGTGAAAAATTTTTAAAATCAAAAGACCTTTGTGGTATGTGTGCAATATCAGTGAAATTACACGCCAGTTTAAACTCAGTAAAAGGTGTCGTTTTCGACAAGAACCTTGCTGAAGTTGACGAAAAAGAACTTATTAATGAGCTAAGCTCCCAAGGAGTAACAAGTGTATACAAGTTCACCAAACAAGCCAAAGAAAAAACAATTAATTCTGGCCTCATTGTCTTAACTTTTGACAGATTTCAACTACCTAGTGAACTCGATGTAGCATGGTACAAATTAAAAATTAAACCTTACATACCCAACCCCATGAGATGTAAAAACTGCCAAATTCTTGGACATACCCAAAAATGGTGTAAAAATAACCCATCTTGCCCCGTTTGTAATCTACCGCCCCATAGCGATACAATATGCAGCCGCATAACATGTGCAAATTGTTATGGCGAGCACACCTCATCGGACAAAACATGTCCAAAATACCAACAAATTAAAGAAATCTTAACCATAAAAACATTAGAAAACATCAGTATGGGCGAGGCGCGCCGAAAATATAAAGAGCAACACCCTATGCAAGTGGGCACAACTGTACCCTTTTCGCAAATAATTAACCACTCTCATCACAAACAAACAAAACAAGCAGAAACCGAAGACATATCATCAATAAATATTCAAAAACAACACAGTACAACAAACGCATCGGCACATACAGTGCATCACCATCCAGCATCCAACAACTACAAATCAAAAGCCAATAACGAACAAAACATCACTCTACACAAAGATGGTCATACAACACAAAATTCTAATAACAACAATATCACCAATCAAACTTCTCAAGAGCAATTGATCTCACTTCTTTCTCGTTACACATCTCATCTCAACGATATCTCCGAAATACCAACAACTTCAACAATCACTGATCATAGCTACGGAGGAAACAACAACACAGACTTGTCAAACCAGTTCGAGGATATCTCTGATAACATTTAGCAGCGGAATAAGTAATAGTAATAATTATTCAATTTTGCTCTCTCTACATAATGACTCTCAACTTACTACAATGGAATTGTAAAGGTTACTATAACAATTACACAGAAATAGAAATTTTGTTAAAATCCTATTCCCCACAAATTGTCTGCTTACAAGAAACCCACTTATCAAAGAGCGCCAAGCCTTATTGCCCAAAGCAATACGATGGATATTTTTTCAATTTACATCACAATGTAACTTCTAAGCAGGGTTGTGCTATATTAGTGCATAAGTCTATTCAACATAAGCATATTAACATTACGTCAAACCTTATTGCTACAGCTGTACAAATTAACTTTCCCCATGTTATAACAATTTTTTGTGTTTATATTCCACCCCAACAACATATAACCGTAGCTGATCTTCTTAGCTTAACCAGCAACGTAAATACTCCGATAATAATGTTAGGCGATTTCAATGGTTGGAGCCCTTTGTGGGGCTCCCAATATTGTAACGCTAGAGGACAAATAATTGAGAACTACATATTAAGCTCAAATATAGCAATCCTTAACGATAATGTGCCAACTCACTTTTCAACACATGGTAGCTTCACCAATATAGATCTATCACTATGCTCGCCACAATATCTTCCTCATGCCTGTTGGAATGTTATAGATGATCTTCACAATAGTGATCACTTTCCTATACAATGTACCTTCAATTTTCTGTCCCTTTCGGAGAGGATACCTTCTTCAAATATTCAATTCAACTGTGACCGTGCAGATTGGCGAAAGTTTCAAAATATTGCAACACAAAATCATTATATAGTTTCACCCAATATTAACAAAGAAGCCGCACAAATTCAAAAGATCATAAGAAAGGCTGCCAATGAATCTATTCCAAAAACCAAACGTAGAAATACTAAACAAAACGTTCCATGGTGGAATCCTAACCTAAATTCATTAAGGCAGGCAAAGCAAGACGCTTGGAAAACTTATAGGCAAGTGAAAAGCATAGAAAGTCTTTTAGATTACAAAAAGAAGAATGCCCACTTTATCCGACAAAAGAAAATATCCAAAACCAAAGCCTTTGAAGACCTCACAAAAACTATCAATCCATCCTCACCAACAAGCTACATTTGGAAAAAGATTCACCTTCTCTCTGGTACTTACAAGCCCTTTGGCATCAAATACATCTCGGTTAACAACAACAATGTGACAGTTCCTAAAGACATTGCCCTTGAATTCGCTCAATTTTATTCTTCTAATTCTGACTCATCAAACTTCCCTATTGAATTCCAAATTGAAAAAAATACAAATCTTAACGCAGAAATTAATTTTACTCCCAATAAGTACACAAAGTTTTTGGAAACAAATTTTACAATCGAGGAATTCGAAGCATGTTTAAGGAACTCCAAAGGCACAACTCCAGGCCACGATAAAATAACCTACAAAATGATTGCCAACTCCCCTATAGACATTAAAAATCGAATACTAACACTATATAATCGGTCATACGAAAATAATATTATCCCACAGAATTTTAAAATAGCCACAGTCATACCCATACTTAAACCAAGCAAAAATGAGATTTCCATCCAAAATTATAGACCTATATCCCTATTACCATGCTTAGGAAAATTACAAGAAAAAATGATAGCAAATAGACTAACGTGGTACCTTAATTCCTCTAAATTAATTTCCCAACAACAAGTTGGCTTTAAAAAAGGATCCAGCACAATAGATGCTCTCCTATATATTGACCACCTAATAAGTAAAAATCTATCAGTAAGAAACCATGTGTCAATATTAGCAATAGATTTCCAAAGCGCGTTCGATAATATAGGAGTTCACGTTGTACTAAAAAAACTAGTGGAATGGAAAACAGGGGAAAAAATGTACAACTACATAAAAAACTTTTTAACAAACAGGAAACTTCGTGTAAGGGTTAACAATGTCCTTTCTCCACTATTCCCTTTGTCAAATGGTATCCCCCAAGGCTCCCCATTGTCAGTAGTCCTCTTTTTGATTGCTTTTGAAGATATCGTCACTATCCTAAAAGAACAAAAACACATAGATTTCTGTCTGTACGCGGATGACCTTTACATTATGTGCAACAAAAGAGATCCAAATGATATCCAATCCATCTTCCAACATACATTAAATAGCATCCACATCTGGTCAAAAAGATCTGGCGCCAAACTCTCTTTACAAAAATGTAAGCATTTTCATTCCTGCAGAAAACATAATTGCAGGAGAATAAGTATTGATTTCAATAATATTACAATAGAAAATACGGATAATATTAAGATTTTAGGGTTATATTTTGATAAAAGGAACACATTTAACAAACATTGTACATACATTAAGCAAGATCTGGCCTCCAGACTCAATATAATAAAATACCTTTCCTCAAACAAAAGCCATATCCATACTAACACACTCATAAATTTTACAAAACTTACCATCCTCGCAAAAATTGACTATGGATTGCAAATTTATCGCAAGACCTCGAAATCATCTCTTACGAAAATAATGGGCGCATATCACGCTGCTGTCCGATTTAGCCTCAGGGCCTTTCGGACAACTCCTGTCAAATATCTGCTAGCCGAAGGTGGTTTTCTTTCATTAGTAGATCGTGTCGCTTATATTAGAGCACGTTCTATTAACATCATATGTTCTAACAATAATTCAATTTTGGATAAGGAAATAAAGCTACTTAAAACCCGAAAAAATACCATATCTATAAAATCAGGTCTTGTGGAGATGTTCTATATGATAAAGCAAACACAGAAATGGGTATTCAAAAACTCAGGGAAACATATCACTCCCCCTTGGTTGCTATGTTCCGAATCATTTATCAACACGCTTTCTGTATACCCAAAAGACTCAACTAGCCCTCTTATCTATCAACAAGCATTTCTAGAGGCAGCCGCTCCATTAAAGAACAACCACTGGAAATTTCTATTTACGGATGGGTCAAAAAACAATAATGGAACATCTTTTGCAGTAGTCCATGAAAATGGTGATCTCATAGCAAACGGAGTTTTACAAGATCAAACATCACCCTACGAGGCTGAAATACAAGCTGTCCTAAGCGCGTTACAATTCGCCACCAAAAAAAGGAATAAGTACGTTATCTGCACAGACAGCAAAGCAATACTGCATGGAGTTCATAACCTCAACAATCACTCAGAAGAAATATCCTCTATTAGGACCTCCTTAATAAACTTAAAAAAAAGAATCAAGCTCATGTGGATCCCAGGTCATGTCGATATAACAGGAAATGAGTTAGCAGATAAAGCTGCCAAAGCGGCCTCAACATCTCCCCTTCAGCTATCCATACCATTTCCGAAAAAACGAATCAAATGTGAGATATTACAAGACCTTCACCAAAAATTTCAATACGAATGGAGCAAAGAAATTGGTCATTACAAAAACTTAAATCCAGACAAACACGCAATAAGACTTTCAACCAATACCACAGCTGTAATGAACAAATGTTTTATAAGACTACGCCTTGGGCACACCCGTCTTACACATCGTCACTTGATGAAGAAGGAGTCACAGCCAACGTGCCATTTCTGCAACTCATCTCCTTTAACCATCACCCATATCCTTAAGGAATGCCAATCCTTAAACCTCCACCGATCCACCGTATTTCATCGAGATCCCATATCCATACTAAATACCCCAAACGAAGACAATGTCAAAAATATTTTCAATTATTTAAAACTTTTAAATATACATAAATTAATATAAGTTATACATTATTTAACCAAAAGTAACCGATAGCCCTAGTTGCTAGTGTTTTTCACATTTATTGTAATTTCAATTATAATAAATAATAAATAATAATAATAATAATACTTAAACATAAGATTACGGAATTCTTCTACATGCACTGTCGTTATGCCGCCATGGCTTTATATCACCTTCATTACGTTAAAGAAAGTTAATTAACTTAAATATGTTAAACTAATGATTGGAAGCATTTCGATATCGATTGCTAAATGTGTAAATACAAGAAAATCGACTTTATACCTAAATATAAGATTACGTAATTCTTCTAAATGCACTGCCGTTATGCCGTCAAGGCTTTTGTAGACTTCAGTAAGGTAGAGAGGGTTAATTAACTTAAATATGTTAAACTAATGAGTTGAGGCGTCTCGATATCGATTGCTAAATGTGTATATACAACAAACTCGACTTTATACCCAAATATAAGATTACGGAATTCTTCCAAATGCACTGCCGTTATACCGTTATGGCTTTATGTAAACTTCAGTAAGATAAAGAAGGTTAATTAACGTAAATATGTTAAACTAATGATTTGAAGCATTTCGATATCGATTGCTTAATGCATATATACAAGAAAATCGACTTTATACCTACATAAAAGATTACGGAATGCTTCTAAATGCACTGCCGTTATGCCGTTGTGGCTTTATGTTGACTTCAGTTCGTTTAAGAAGGTTTATTAACTAAGATATGTTAAACCAGTTGTTTGAAGCGTTTCGATATCGATTGCTTGATGCATATATACAAGAAAATCGACTTTATACCTAAATAAAAGAGTATGGAACTCTTCCAAATGTACTGTCGTAATGCCACCATGGCTTTATATCAACTTAAATACGTTAAAAAAGGTTAATTAACTTAAATATGTTAAACTAATGATTTGAAGCATTTAGACATCGATTGCTAAATGTGTATATACAACAAAATCGACTTTATACCTAAATATAAGCTTACGGAATTCTTCTAAATGCACTGCCGTTATGCAGTTATGGCTTTATGTTAACTTCAGTGCGTTAAAGAAGCTTTATTAACTTAAATATGTTAAACTAATGGTTTGAAGATTTCCGAAATCGATTGCTAAATGCATATACACAACAAAATCGACTTTATACCTATATATAAGATAACGTAATTCTTCCAAATGCACTGCCGTTATGCCGTTATGGCTTTATGTTAACTTCAGTTCGTTTAAGAAGGTTTATTAATTTAGATATATTACACTAGTTATTTGAAGCATTTCGATAACGATTGCTTAATGCATATGTACAAGGAAATCGACTTTATACCTACATATAAGATTACGGAATGCTTTTAAATGCACTGCCGTTATGCCGTTATGGCTTTATGTTGACTTCAGTTCGTTTAAGAAGGTTTATTAACTAAGATATGTTACACTAGTTATTTGAAGCATTTCGAAATCGATTGCCTAACGCATATATACAAGAAAATCGACTTTATACCTAAATATAAGCTTACGGAAATGCACTGCCGTTATGCCGCCATGGCTTTATGTTGACTTCAGTGCGTTAAACAAGCTTTATTAACTTAAATATGTTAAACCAGTTATTTGAAGCATTTCGATATCGTTTGCTTTATGCATATATATACAAGAAAATCGACTTTATATCTAAATATATGATAACGGAATTCTTCTACATGCACTGCCGTTATGCCGCCATGGCTTTGTGTTAGCGTCAGTAAAATAAAGAGGGTTAATTAGCTTAAATATGTTAAACTAATGATTTGAAGATTTTCGAAATCGGTTGCTAAATGCGTATACACAACAAAATCGACTTTATACCTAAATGTTAGATTACGGAATTCTTCCAAATGCGCTGCCGTTATGCCGTTATGGCTTTATGTTAACTTCAGTTCGTTTAAGAAGGTTTATTAACTTAGATATGTTTCACTAGTTATTTGAAGCATTTCGAAATCGATTGCTTAATGCATATATACAAGAAAATCGACTTTCTACCTAAATATAAGATTACGGAATTCCTCTAAATGCACTGCCGTTATGGCTTTATGTTAAATTCAGTTCGTTTAAGAAGGTGTATTAACTAAGATATGTTACACTCGTTATTTGAAGCATTTCGAAATCGATTGCTTAATGCATATATACAAGAAAATCGACTTTATACTTAAATATAAGCTTACGGAATTCTTCTAAATGCACTGCCGTTATGCCGCCATGGCTTTATGTTAACTTCAGTGCGTTAAAGAAGCTTTATTAACTTAAATATGTTAAACCAGTTATTTGAAGCATTTCGATATCGATTGGTTAATGCGTATATACAAGAAAATCGACTTTATACCTAAATATAAGAGTACGGAACTCTTCCAAATGTACTGTCGTAATGCCACCATGGCTTTATATCAATTTAAATACGTTAAAAAAGGTTAATTAACTTAAATATGTTAAACTAATGATTTGAGGCATTTCAATATCGACTGCTAAATGTGTATATACAACAAAATCGTCTTTATACCTAAATATAAGCTTACGGAATTCTTCTAAATGCACTGCCGTTATGCCGCCATGGTTTGTATCAACTTCAATACGTTAAAGAAGGTTAATTATTTTAAATATGTTAAACTAATGGTTTGAAGCATTTCGGTATCGACTGCTAAATGTGTAAATACAACAAAATCGACTTTATACCTAAATATAAGCCGTTATGCCGCTATGGCTTTGTGTTAACTTCAGTGCGTTAAAGTAGGTTTGTTAACTTAAATATGTTAAACTAATGATTTTAAGCATTTTGTTGTTATGCCGCCATGGCTTTGTGTTAAGTTCAGTGCGTTAAAGTAGGTTTGTTACCTTAAATATGTCAAACTAATGATTTGAAGCATTTCGATATCGATTGCTAAATGTGTAAATACAAGAAAATCGACTTTATACCTAAATATAAGATTACGTAATTCTTCTAAATGCACTGCCGTTATGCCGTCAAGGCTTTTGTAGACTTCAGTAAGGTAGAGAGGGTTAATTAACTTAAATATGTTAAACTAATGAGTTGAGGCGTCTCGATATCGATTGCTAAATGTGTATATACAACAAACTCGACTTTATACCCAAATATAAGATTACGGAATTCTTCCAAATGCACTGCCGTTATACCGTTATGGCTTTATGTAAACTTCAGTAAGATAAAGAAGGTTAATTAACGTAAATATGTTAAACTAATGATTTGAAGCATTTCGATATCGATTGCTTAATGCATATATACAAGAAAATCGACTTTATACCTACATAAAAGATTACGGAATGCTTCTAAATGCACTGCCGTTATGCCGTTGTGGCTTTATGTTGACTTCAGTTCGTTTAAGAAGGTTTATTAACTAAGATATGTTAAACCAGTTGTTTGAAGCGTTTCGATATCGATTGCTTGATGCATATATACAAGAAAATCGACTTTATACCTAAATAAAAGAGTATGGAACTCTTCCAAATGTACTGTCGTAATGCCACCATGGCTTTATATCAACTTAAATACGTTAAAAAAGGTTAATTAACTTAAATATGTTAAACTAATGATTTGAAGCATTTAGACATCGATTGCTAAATGTGTATATACAACAAAATCGACTTTATACCTAAATATAAGCTTACGGAATTCTTCTAAATGCACTGCCGTTATGCAGTTATGGCTTTATGTTAACTTCAGTGCGTTAAAGAAGCTTTATTAACTTAAATATGTTAAACTAATGGTTTGAAGATTTCCGAAATCGATTGCTAAATGCATATACACAACAAAATCGACTTTATACCTATATATAAGATAACGTAATTCTTCCAAATGCACTGCCGTTATGCCGTTATGGCTTTATGTTAACTTCAGTTCGTTTAAGAAGGTTTATTAATTTAGATATATTACACTAGTTATTTGAAGCATTTCGATAACGATTGCTTAATGCATATGTACAAGGAAATCGACTTTATACCTACATATAAGATTACGGAATGCTTTTAAATGCACTGCCGTTATGCCGTTATGGCTTTATGTTGACTTCAGTTCGTTTAAGAAGGTTTATTAACTAAGATATGTTACACTAGTTATTTGAAGCATTTCGAAATCGATTGCCTAACGCATATATACAAGAAAATCGACTTTATACCTAAATATAAGCTTACGGAAATGCACTGCCGTTATGCCGCCATGGCTTTATGTTGACTTCAGTGCGTTAAACAAGCTTTATTAACTTAAATATGTTAAACCAGTTATTTGAAGCATTTCGATATCGTTTGCTTTATGCATATATATACAAGAAAATCGACTTTATATCTAAATATATGATAACGGAATTCTTCTACATGCACTGCCGTTATGCCGCCATGGCTTTGTGTTAGCGTCAGTAAAATAAAGAGGGTTAATTAGCTTAAATATGTTAAACTAATGATTTGAAGATTTTCGAAATCGGTTGCTAAATGCGTATACACAACAAAATCGACTTTATACCTAAATGTTAGATTACGGAATTCTTCCAAATGCGCTGCCGTTATGCCGTTATGGCTTTATGTTAACTTCAGTTCGTTTAAGAAGGTTTATTAACTTAGATATGTTTCACTAGTTATTTGAAGCATTTCGAAATCGATTGCTTAATGCATATATACAAGAAAATCGACTTTCTACCTAAATATAAGATTACGGAATTCCTCTAAATGCACTGCCGTTATGGCTTTATGTTAAATTCAGTTCGTTTAAGAAGGTGTATTAACTAAGATATGTTACACTCGTTATTTGAAGCATTTCGAAATCGATTGCTTAATGCATATATACAAGAAAATCGACTTTATACTTAAATATAAGCTTACGGAATTCTTCTAAATGCACTGCCGTTATGCCGCCATGGCTTTATGTTAACTTCAGTGCGTTAAAGAAGCTTTATTAACTTAAATATGTTAAACCAGTTATTTGAAGCATTTCGATATCGATTGGTTAATGCGTATATACAAGAAAATCGACTTTATACCTAAATATAAGAGTACGGAACTCTTCCAAATGTACTGTCGTAATGCCACCATGGCTTTATATCAATTTAAATACGTTAAAAAAGGTTAATTAACTTAAATATGTTAAACTAATGATTTGAGGCATTTCAATATCGACTGCTAAATGTGTATATACAACAAAATCGTCTTTATACCTAAATATAAGCTTACGGAATTCTTCTAAATGCACTGCCGTTATGCCGCCATGGTTTGTATCAACTTCAATACGTTAAAGAAGGTTAATTATTTTAAATATGTTAAACTAATGGTTTGAAGCATTTCGGTATCGACTGCTAAATGTGTAAATACAACAAAATCGACTTTATACCTAAATATAAGCCGTTATGCCGCTATGGCTTTGTGTTAACTTCAGTGCGTTAAAGTAGGTTTGTTAACTTAAATATGTTAAACTAATGATTTTGAGCATTTTGTTGTTATGCCGCCATGGCTTTGTGTTAAGTTCAGTGCGTTAAAGTAGGTTTGTTACCTTAAATATGTCAAACTAATGATTTGAAGCATTTCGATATCGATTGCTAAATGTGTAAATACAAGAAAATCGACTTTATACCTAAATATAAGATTACGTAATTCTTCTAAATGCACTGCCGTTATGCCGTCAAGGCTTTTGTAGACTTCAGTAAGTTAAAGAGGTTTTATTAACTTAAATATGTTAAACTAATGATTTGAAGCATTTCGATATCGATTGCTAAATGAGTATATACAAGAAAATCGACTTTATACCTAAATATAAGATTACGGAATTCTTCAAATGCACTGCCGTTATACCGTTATGGCTTTATATCACCTTCAGTAAGTTAAAGAAGGTTATTAACTTAAATATGTTAAACTAATGATTTGAAGCATTTCGAATATCGATTGCTAAATGGTATATACAAGAAAATCGACTTAATACCTAAATATAAGATTACGGAATTCTTCCAAATGCACTGCCGTTATGCCGCCATGGCTTATATCACCTTCAATACGTTAAAGAAGCTTTATTAACTTAAATATGTAAACTAATGATTTGAAGATTTTCGATTCGATTGCTAAATGAGTATATACAAAAATCGACTTAATACCTAATATAAGATTACGGAATTCCTACATGCATGCCGTTATGCCGCTATGGCTTTATGTAAGCTTCGGCTAAAGAGGTTATTAACTTAAATATGTTAAACTAATGATTTGAAGCATTTCGAATATCGATTGCTAAATGGTATATACAAGAAAATCGACTTAATACCTAAATATAAGATTACGGAATTCTTCTACATGCACTGCCGTTATGCCGCCATGGCTTTATGTTACCTTCAGTACGTTAAAGAAGGTTTATTAACTTAAATATGTTAAACTAATGATTTGAAGCATTTCGATATCGATTGCTAAATGAGTATATACAAGAAAATCGACTTATACCTAAATATAAGATTACGGAATTCTTCTACATGCACTGCCGTTATGCCGCCTTGGCTTTGAACTTCAGTACGTTAAGAGGGTTTATTAACTTAAATATGTTAAACTAATGATTTGAAGCATTTCGATATCGATTGCTAAATGAGTATATACAAGAAAATCGACTTTATACCTAAATATAAGATTACGGAATTCTTCTAAATGCACTGCCGTTATGCCGTTATGGCTTTATGTTAGACTTCATGTATTGATTGAAGAAGGTTTATTAACTTAATATGTTACACTCGATGATTTGAAGGCATTTTGATAATCGATTGCTTAATGCTAGTATATACAAGAAAATCGACTTTATACCTAAATATAAGATTACGGAATTCTTCTAAATGCACTGCCGTTATGCCGTTATGGCTTTATGTAACTTCAGTATGTTAAAGAAGGTTTATTAACTTAAATATGTTAAACTAATGATTTGAGGCATTTCGATATCGATTGCTAAATGCGTATATACAAGAAAATCGACTTTATACCTAAATATAAGGTTACGGAATTCTTCTAAATGCACTGTCGTTATGCGCCATGGCTTTATATCAACTTCAATATCGTTAAAGAAGGTTTATTAACTTAAATATGTTAAACTAATGATTTGAAGATTTCGAAATCGATTGCTAAATGCATATATACAAAAAAATCGACTTTATACCTAAATATAAGATTACGGATTTCTTCCAAATGCACTGCCGTTATGCCGCTATGGCTTTTGTTACTTCAGTACGTAAAGAAGGTTAATTAACTTAAATATGTTAAACTAATGATTTGAAGCATTTCGATATCGATTGCTAAATGGTATATACAACAAAATCGACTTTATACCTAAATATAAGATTACGGAATTCTTCCATGCATGCCGTTATCCGTTAGGCTTTTGTTAGACTTCAGTAAGATAAAGAGGGTTTATTAACTTAAATATGTTAAACTAATGATTTGAGGCATTTCGATATCGATTGCTAAATGTGTATATACAAGAAAATCGACTTTATACCTAAATATAAGATTACGGAATTCTTCTAAATGCACTGCGTTATGCCGCCATGGCTTTAGTTAACTTCAGTTGTTAAAGAAGGTTTATTAGACTTAAATATGTTAAACTAATGATTTGAAGCATTTCGATATCGATTGCTAAATGAGTATATACAAGAAAATCGACTTTATACCTAAATATAAGCTTACGGAATTCTTCTAAATGCACTGCCGTTATGCCGTCATGGCTTTATGTAAACTTCAGTATGTTAAAGAAGGTTTATTAACTTAAATATGTTAAACTAATGATTTGAAGCATTTCGATATCGATTGCTAAATGCGTATATACAAGAAAATCGACTTTATACCTAAATATAAGATTACGGAATTCTTCCAAATGCATGCCGTTACGCCGTTAAGGGTTTTGTTGACTTTAGTAAGATAAAGAGGGTTAATTAGCTTAAATATGTTAAACTAATGATTTGAGGCATTTCGATATCGATTGCTAAATGTGTGTATACAACAAAATCGACTTTATACCTAAATATACGATAACGGAATTATGTCGTTAAGGCTTTTGTAGACTTCAGTAAGATAAAGAGGGCTAATTAACTTAAATATGTTAAACTAATGATTTGAGGCATTTCGATATCGATTGCTAAATGTGATATACAAGAAAATCGACTTTATACCTAAATATATGATAACGGATTTCTTCTACATGCACTGCTGTTATGCCGCCATGGCCTTGTGTTAACTTCAGTGCGTTAAAGTAGGTTTGTTAACTTAAATATGTTAAACTAATGACTTGAAGCATTTCGATATCGATTGCTTAATGCATATATACAAGAAAATCGCTTTATACCTAAATATAAGATTACGGAATTCTTCCAAATGTACTGTGGTTATGCCGCCATGGCTTCATATCAACTTCAATACGTTAAAGAAGGATAATTAACTTAAATATGTTAAACTAATGATTTGAAGCATTTCGATATCGATTGCTAAATGTGTATATACAAAAAAATCGAATTTATACCTAAATAAAAGATAACGGATTTCTTCTACATGCACTGCCGTTATGCCGCCATGGCTTTGTGTTAACTTCAGGGCGTTAAAGTAGGTTTGTTATCTTAAATATGTTAAACTAATGATTTGAAGCATTTCGATATCGAATGCTAAATGAGTTTATACAAGAAAATCGACTTTATACCTAAATATAAGTTTATGTAATTCTTCTAAATGTACTGTCGTTATGCCGTTGAGGCGTTTGTAGACTTCAGTAAGATAAAGAGGGTTAATTAACTTAAATATGTCAAACTAATGATTTGAGGCATTTCGATATCGATTGCTAAATGTGTATATACAAGCAAATCGACTTTATACCTAAATATAAGATTACAGAATTCTTCTAAACGTTATGCCGTTATGGCTTTATGTTAACTTCTGTTCGTTAAAGAAGGTTAATTAACTTAAATATGTTAAACTAATGATTTGAAGCATTTCGATATCGATTGCTAAATGTGCATATACAAAAAAATCGAATTTATACCTAAATAGAAGATTACGGAATTCTTCTACATGCTCTGCCGTTATGCCGTCATGGCTTTGTGTTAACTTCAGTGCGTTAAAGTAGGTTTGTTGACTTAAATATGTTAAACTAATGATTTAAAGCTTTCCGCTATCGATTGCTAAATGAGCAATTACAAGAAAATCGACTTTATACCTAAATATGAGATTACTTAATTCTTCTAAATGCACTGCCGTTATGCCGTTATGGCTTTAGTTTAACTTCAGTTCGTTTAAGGAGGTTTATTAACTTAGATATGTCACACCAGTTATTTGAAGCATTTCGAAATCGATTGCTTAATGCATATATACAAGAAAATCGACTTTCTACCTAAATATAAGATTACGGAATTCTTCCAAATGTACTGTCGTTATGCCGCCATGGCTTTATATCAACTTCAATATGTTAAAGAAGGTTTATTAACTTAAATATGTTAAACTAATGATTTGAGGCATTTCGATATCGATTGCTAAATGTGTATATCTAAGATAATCGACTTTATACCTCAATATAATATTACTTAATTCTTCTAAATGCACTGCCGTTATGCCATTATGGCTTTATGTTAACTTCAGTTCGTTTAAGAAGGTTTATTAACTTATATTGTTACACCAGTTATTTGAAGCATTTCGAAATCGATTGCTTAATGCACATCTACAAGATAATCGTCTTTCTACCTTAATATAAGATTACGGAATTCGTCCAGATGTACTCTCGTAATGCCGCCATGGCTTTATATCACTTTCAATACGTTAAAGAAGGTTAATTAACTTAACTTGTTAAACTAATGATTTGAAGCATTTCGATATCGATTGCTAAATGCGTATATACAACAAAACCGATTTTATACCTAAATATAAGCTTACGGAATTCTTCTAAATACTCTGCCGTTATGCCGTTATGGCTTTATGTTAACTTCAATATGTTATAGAAGGATAATTTACTTAAATATGTTAAACTAATGATTTGAGGCATTTCGATATCGATTGCTAAATGTGTATATATAAGAAAATCGACTTTATACCTAAATATAAGAGTACGGAATTCTTCCAAATGTACTGTCGTTTTGCCGCCATGGCTTTATATCAACTTCAATATGTTAAAGAAGGTTAATTAACTTAAATATGTTAAACTAATGATTTGAGGAATTTCGATATCGATTACTAAATGTGTATATACAACAAAATCGACTTTATACCTAAATATAAGATTACGAAATTCTCCCAAATGCACTGCCGTTATACCGTTATGGCTTTATGTAAACTTCAGTAAGATAAAGAAGGTTAATTAACTTAAATATGTTAAACTAATGATTTGAAGCATTTCGATATCGATTGCTGAATGCGTATATACAAGAAAATCGACTTTATACCTAAATATAAGATTACGGAATTACTCTAAATGCAGTGCCGTTATGCCGCCATGGATTTATGCCAACTTCTGTTCGTTAAAGAAGGTTAATTAACTTAAATATGTTAAACTAATGATTTGAGGCATTTCGATATCGATTGCTAAATGAGTATATACAAGAAAATCGACTTTATACCTAAATATAAGATTACGGAATTCTTCCAAATGCACTGCCGTTATGCCGTTAAGGCTTTTGTAGACTTTAGTAAGATAAAGAGGGTTAATTAGCTTAAATATGCTAAACTTATGATTTGAAGAATTTCGATATCGAATGTTAAATGTGTATATACAACAAAATCGACTTTATACCTAAATATAAGATTACGTAATTCTTCTAAATACTTTGCCGTTATGCCGTTAAGGCTTTTGTAGACTTCAGTAAGATAAAGAGGGCTAATTAACTTAAATATGTTAAACTAATAATTTGAAGCATTTCGATATCGATTGCTAAAAGAGTATATACAAGAAAATCGACTGTACACCTAAATATAAGATAACGGAATTCTCCTAAATGCAATGCCGTTATACCGTTAAGGCTTTGTGTAGACTTCAGTAAGCCAAAAAAAATTTATTAACTTAAATATGTTAAACTAATGATTTGAAGCATTTCGATACCGATTGCTTACTGTGTAAATTTACGAAAATCGACTTTATACCTAAATATAAGATTACGGAATTATTCTAAATGCACTGCCGTTATGACGCCATCGATTTATGCCAACTTCCGTTCGTTAAAAAAGGTTTATTAACTTAAATATGTTAAACTAATGATTTGAAGCATTTTGATATCGATTGCTAAATGAGTTTATACAAGAAAATCGACTTAACACCTAAATATAAGATTACGGAATTCTCTTAAATGCACTGCCGTTATACCGTTAAGGCTTTGTGTAGACTTCAGTAAGCTAAAAAAAGTTTATTAACTTAAATATGTTAAACTAATGATTTGAAGCATTTCGATATCGATTGCTAAATGAGTATATACAAGAAAATCAACTTTATACCTAAATATAAGATTAAGGAATTATTCTAAATGCACTGTCGTTATGCCGCCATGGATTTATGCCAACTTCAGTTCGTTAAAGAAGGTTTATTAACTTAAATATGTTAAACTAATGATTTGAAGCATTTCGATATCGATTGCCTAATATGTATATACAAGAAAATCGACTTTATACCTAAATATAAGATTACGTAATTCTTCTAAATACTTTGCCGTTATGCCGTTAAGGCTTTTGTAGACTTCAGTAAGATAAAGAGGGCTAATTAACTTAAATATGTTAAACTAATAATTTGAAGCATTTCGATATCGATTGCTAAAAGAGTATATACAAGAAAATCGACTTTATACCTAAACATAAGATTACGGAATTCTTCTAAATGCACTGCCGTTATGCCGCCATGGCTTTGCGTTAACTTCAGTGCGTTAAAGTAGGTTTCTTAACTTAAATATGTTAAACTAATGATTTGAGGCATTTCGATATCGATTGCTAAATGAGTATTTACAAGAAAATCGACTTTATACCTAAATATATTATAACGGAATTCTTCCAAATGCACTGCCGTTATGCCGTTATGGCTTTATGTTAACTTCAGTAAGATAAAGGAGGTTAATTAACTTAAGTATGTTAAACTAATGATTTGAAGCATTTCGATATCGATTGCTAAATGTGTATATACAAGAAAATCGAATATATACCTAAATATAAGATTACGGAATTCTTGTACATGCACTGCCGTTATGCCGCCATGGCTTTATGTTAACTTCAGTGCGTTAAAGAAGCTTTATTTTCTTAAATATGTTAAACTACTGATTTGAAGCATTTCGATATCGATTGCTAAATGAGTATATACAAGAAAATCGACTTTACATCTAAATATATGATAACAGAATTCTTCTTAATGCACTGCCGTTATGCCGTTGAGGCCTTTGTATACTTCAGTAAGATAAAGAGGGTTAATTAGCTTTAATATTTTAAACTAATGATTTGAAGCATTTCGATATCGATTGCTAAATGAGTATATACAAGAAAATCTACTTTATACCTAAATATAAGATTTCGGAATTCTTTCAAATGTACTGTCGTTATGCCACCACGGCTTTATATCACCTTCAATACGTTAAGAAGATTAATTAACTTAAATATCTTATACTAATGGTTTGAGGCATTTCGATATCGATTGCGAAATATGTAAATACAACAAAATCGACTTTACACCTAAATATAAGATTACGGAATTCTCCTTAATGCACTGCCGTTATACCGTTAAGGCTTTATGTTAACTTCAGTGCGTTTAAGAAGCTTTATTTTCTTAAATATGTTAAACTACTGATTTGAAGCATTTCGATATCGATTGCTAAAGGCGTATATACAAGAAAATCGACTTTATACCTAAACATAAGATTACGGAATTCTTCTAAATGCACTGCCGTTATGCCGCCATGGCTTTATGTTAACTTCAGTGCGTTAAAGAAGCTTTATTTTCTTAAATATGTTAAACTACTGATTTGAAGCATTTCGATATCGATTGCTAAATGAGTATATACAAGAAAATCGACTTTATATCTAAATATATGATAACAGAATTCTTCTGAATGCACTGCCGTTATGCCGTTAAGGCCTTTGTATACTTCAGTAAGATAAAGAGGGTTAATTAGCTTAAATATGTTAAACTAATGATTTGAAGCATTTCGATATCGATTGCTAAATGTGTATATACAAGAAAATCGACTTTGTACCTAAATATAAGATTACGTAATTCTTCCAAAAGCACTGCCGTTATGCCGTTAAAGCTTTTGTAGACTTTAATAAGATAAAGAGGGTTAATTAACTTAAATATGTTAAACTAATGATTTGAGGCATTTCGATATCGATTGCTAGATATGTATATACAAGAAAATTGACTTTATACCTAAATATAAGATTTCGGAATTCTTCCAAATGTACTGTCGTTATGCCGCCATGGCTTTATATCACCTTCAATACGTTAAGAAGATTAATTAACTTAAATATGTTAAACTAATGGTTTGAAGCTTTTCGATGTCGATTGCTAAATTTGTATATAGAAGATAATCGACTTTATACCTAAATATAAGATAACGGAGTTCTTCTCAATGCACTGCCGTTATGCATTTATGGCTTTATGTTAACTTCAGTTCGTTAAAGAAGGTTTATTAACTTAAATATGTTAAACCAGTTATTTGAAGCATTTCGAAATCGTTTGCTTAATGCATATATACACGAAATTCGACTTTATCGATATCGAAATGCTTCAAATCATAAGTTTAACATGTTTAAGTAAATAAAGCTTCATTAACACACTGAAGTTAACATAAAGCCATGGCGGCATAACGGCAGTGCATGTAGAAGAAATCTGTTATCTTATATTTAGGTATAAATTCGATTTTCTTGTGTATACACCTTTAGCAGTCGATATCGAAATGCTTTAAATCATTAGTTTAACATATTTAAGTTAATTAGCCTTCTTTAACGTATTGAAATTGATATAAAGCCATGGCGGCATAACGACAGTACATTTGGAAGAATTCCGTAATCTTATATTTAGGTATAAAGTCGATTTTCTTGTATATATGCATTAAGCAATCGATATCGAAAAGCATCAAATAACTGGTTTAACATATTTAAGATAATAAACCTTCTTTAACGAACTGAAGTTAACATAAAGCCTTAACGCCATAACGGCAGTGCATTTAGAAGAATTCCGTTATATTATATTTAGGTATAAATTCGATTTTCTTGTATATACACATTCAGCAATCGATATCGAAATGCTTCAAATCATTAGTTTAACATAATTAATTTAAGTTAATAAACCTTCTTTAACGAACAGAAGTTGGCATAAAGCCATGGCGGCATAACGGCAGTGCATGTAGAAAAATTCCGTAAACTTATGTTTAGGTATAAATTCGATTTTCTTGTATACACACATTTAGCAAGCGATATCGAAATGCTTCAAATCATTGGTTTAACATATTTAAGTTAATAAACCTTCTTTAACGTATTTAAGTTGATATAAAGCCATGGCGGCATAACGACAGTACATTTGAAAGAATTCCGTAGTCTTATATTTAGGTATAAAGTCTATTTTCTTGTATATATGCATTAACCAATCGATATCGAAATCCTTCAAATAACTGGTTCAACATATTTAAGTTAATAAACCTTATTTAACGAACTGAAGTTACCATAAAGCCATGGCGGCATAACGGCAGTGCACGTAGAAGAATTCCGTTATCTTACATTTAGGTATAAAGTCGATTTTCTTGTATACACATATCTAGCAATCGATATCGAAATGCTTCAAACCATTAGTTTAACATATTTAAGTTAATTAAGCATCTTTAACGCACTGAAGTTAACATAAAGCCATGGCGGCATAACGGCAGTGCATGTAGAAGAATTCCTTATTCTTATATTTAGGTGTAAAGTCGATTTTCTTGTATACACATATCTAGCAATCGATATCGAAATGCTTTAAATCATTAGTTTAACATAATTAAGTTAATTAACCTTCTTTAACGTATCTAAGTTGATATAAAGCCATGGCGGCATAACGACAGTACATTTGGAAGAATTCCGTAGTCTTATATTTATGTATAAAGTCTATTTTCTTGTATATATGCATTAACCAATCGATATCGAAATTCTTCAAATAACTGGTTCAACATATTTAAGTTAATAAACCTTATTTAACGAACTGAAGTTACCATAAAGCCATGGCGGCATAACGGCAGTGCACGTAGAAGAATTCCGTTATCTTATATTTAGGTATAAAGTCGATTTTCTTGTATACACATATCTAGCAATCGATATCGAAATGCTTCAAACCATTAGTTTAACATATTTAAGTTAATTAAGCTTCTTTAACGCACTGAAGTTAACATAAAGCCATGGCGGCATAACGGCAGTGCATGTAGAAGAATTCCTTAATCTTATATTTAGGTGTAAAGTCGATTTTCTTGTATACACATATCTAGCAATCGATATCGAAATGCTTTAAATCATTAGTTTAACATAATTAAGTTAATTAACCTTCTTTATCTTACTGAAGTTCACATAATGCCATAACGGTATAACGGCAGCGTATTTGGAAGAATTCCGTAATTTTATATTTAGGTATAAAGTCGATTTTTTTGTATATACACATTTAGCAATCGATATCGAGATGCTTCAACCCATTAGTTTAACATATTTAAGTTAATTAACCTTCTTTATCTTACGGAAGTCTACAAACGGCTTAACGGCAGAACGGCAAAGCATTTAGAAGAATTACGTAATCTTATATTTAGGTATAAAGTCGATTTTCTTGCATATACTCATTTAGCAATCGATATCAAAATGCTTCAAATCATTAGTTTAACATATTTAAGTAAATTAACCCTCTTTATCTTACTGAAGTTCACATAATGCCATAACGGTATAACGGCAGTGCATTCAGAAGAATTCCGTTATCATATATTTAGGTATAAAGTCGATTTTCTTGTATATACACATTAAGCAATCGATTTCGAAATGCTTCAAATCATTAGTTTAACATATTAAAGTTAATTAACCCTCTTTATCTTACTGAAGTCTACAAACGGCTTAACGGCATAACGGCAAAGCATTTAGAAGAATTACGTAATCTTATATTAAGGTATAAAGTCGATTTTGTTGTATATACACATTTAGCAATCGATTTCGAAATGCTTCAAATCATTAGTTTAACATATTTAATATAATTAACCCTCTTTATCTTACTAAAGTCTACAAAAGCCTTAACGGCGTAACGGCAGTGCATTTGGAAAAATTCCGTTATCATATATTCAGGTATAAAGTCGATTTTCTTGTATATATGCATTAAGCAATCGATTTCGAAATGCTTCTAATAACTGGTGTAACATATCTAAGTTAATAAACCTTCTTTAACGAACTGAAGTTAACATAAAGCCATAACGGCATAACGGCAGTGCATTTAGAAGAATTCCGTAATCTTATATTTAGGTAGAAAGTCGATTTTCTTGTGTATATGCATTTAGCAATCGATATTGAAATGCCTCAAATCATTAGTGTAACATATTTAAGCTAATTAACCCTCTTTATCTTACTGAAGTCTACAAACGCCTTAACGGCATAACGGCAATGCATGTAGGAGACTGCCGTTTTCATATATTTAGGTATAAAGTCGATTTTCTTGTATATACACATTTAGCAATCGATATCGAAATGCCTCAAATCATTAGTTTAACATATTTAAGTTAATTAACCCCCTTTATCTTACTGAAGTCTACAAACGCCTTAACGGCATAACGGCGATACATTAAGAAGAATTACGTAATCTTATCTTTAGGTATAAAGTCGATTTTCTTTTATATACACATTTAGCAATCGATATCGAAATGCTTCAAATCATTGGTTTAACATATTTAAGCTAATAAACCATCTTTATCTTACTAAAGTCTACAAAAGCCTTAACGGCGTAACGGCAGTGCATTTGGAAGAATTCCGTAATCTTATATTTAGGTATAAAGTCGATTTTCTTGTATATACACATTAAGCAATCGATATCGAAATGCCTCAAATCATTAGTTTAACATATTTAAGTTAATAAACCCTCTTTATCATACTGAAGTCTACAAACGCCTTAACGGCATAACGGTAAGGCATGTAGAAGATTTCCGTTTTCATATATTTAGGTATAAAGTCGATTTTATTGTATATACACATTTAGCAATCGATATCGAAATGCTTCAAATCATTGGTTTAACATACTTAAGCTAATAAACCATCTTTATCTTACTGAAGTCTACAAACGCCTTAACGGCATAACGGCAAAGAATTTAGAAGAATTACGTAATCTTATATCTAGGTATTAAGTCGATTTTCTTGTATGTACTCATTTAGCAATCGATATCGAAATACTTCAAATCATTAGTTTAACATATTTAAGTAATTAACCCTCTTTATCTTACTGAAGTCTACAAACATCTTAACGGCATATAGGCAAAGAATTTAGAAGAATAACGTAATCTTATATTTAGGTATAAAGTCGATTTTCTTGTACATACTCATTTAGCAATCGATATCGAAATGCTTCAAATCATTAGTGTAACATATTTATGTTAATTAACCCTCTTTATCTTACTGAGGTCTACAAACGGCTTAACGGCATAACGGCAAAGCATTTAGAAGAATCACGTAATCTTATTTTTAGGTATAAAGTCGATTTTGTTGTATATACACATTAAGAAATCGATATCGAAATGCTTCAAATCATTAGTTTAACATATTTAAGCTAATTAACCCTCTTTATCTTACTAAAGTCTACAAAAGCCATAACGGCGTAACGGCAGTGCATTTGGAAGAATTCCGTAATCTTATATTTAGGTATAAAGTCGATTTTCTTGCATATATATACTCATTTAGCAATCGATATCGAAATGCTTCAAATCATTAGTTAAACATATTTAAGTTAATAAACCTTCTTTAACGAACTGAAGTTGGCATAAATCCATGGCGGCATAACGGCAGTGCATTTAGAATAATTCCGTAATCTTATATTTAGGTATAAAGTCGATTTTCTTGTATATACGCATTAACAATCGATATCGAAATGCTTCAAATCATTAGTTTAACATATTTAAGTTAATTAATCTTCTTAAATATATTGAAGTTGATATAAAGCCATGGTGGCATAACGACAGTATATTTGGAAAAATTCCGTAATCTTATGATTAGGTATAAAGTCGATTTTCTTGTATATATGCATTAAGCAATCGATTTCGAAATGCTTCAAATAACTGGTGTACCATATCTAAGTTAATAAACCTTCATTAACGAACTGAAGCTAACATAAAGCCATAACGGCATAACGGCAGTGCATTTAGAATAATTCCGTAAGCTTATATTTAGATATAAAGTCGATTTTGTTGTATATACACATTTAGCAATCGATATCGAAATGCCTCAAATCATTAGTTTAACATATTTAAGTTAATTAACCTTCTTTAACATATTGAAGTTGATGTAAAGCCATGGCGGCATAACGACAGTACATTTGGAAGAATTCCGTAATCTTATATTTAGGTATAAAGTCGATTTTCTTGTATATATGCATTAAGCAATTGATTTCGAAATGCTTCAAATAACTAGTGTAACATATCTAAGTTAACAAACCTTCTTTAACGAACTGAAGTTAACATAAAGCCATAACGGCATAACGGCAGTGCATTTAGAATAATTCCGTAAGCTTACATTTAGGTATAAAGTCGATTTTTTTGTATATACACATTTAGCAATCGATATCGAAATGCCTCAAATCATTAGTTTAACATATTTAAGTTAATTAACCTTCTTTAACATATTGAAGTTGATATAAAGCCATGGCGGCATAACGACAGTACATTTGGAAGAATTCCGTAATCTTATATTTAGGTATAAAGTCGATTTTCTTGTATATATGCATTAAGCAATTGATTTCGAAATGCTTCAAATAACTGGTGTAAAGTATCTAAGTTAATAAACCTTCTTTAACGAACTGAAGTTAACATAAAGCCATAACGGCATAACGGCAGTGCATTTAGAAGAATTACGTAATCTTATATTTAGGTAGAAAGTCGATTTTCTTGTATACATGCATTAAGCAATCGATTTCGAAATGCTTCAAATAACTAGTGTATTATATCTAAGTTAATAAACCTTCTTAATCGAAATAAAGTTAACCCAAAGCCATGGCGGCATAACGGCAGTGCATTTAGAAGAATTCCGTAATCTTATATTTAGGTATAAAGTCGATTTTCTTGTATATCACATTAAGCAATCGATATCGAAATGGCTCTAATAATTAGTTTAACATATTTAAGTTAATTAAACCCCTTTATCTTACTGAATTCTACAAACGCCTTAACGGCATAACGGCAGTGCATGTAGAAGATTTCCGTTTTCATATATTTAGGTATGAAGTCGATTTTATTGTATATACACATTTAGCAATCGATATTGAAATGCCTCAAATCATTAGTTTAACATATTTAAGCTAACTAACCCTCTTTATCTTACTGAAGTCTACAAAAGCCTTAGCGGCATAACGGCAGTGCATTCAGAAGAATTCCGTAATCTTATATTTAGGTATAAAGTCGATTTTCTTGTATATGTGCATTAAGCAATTGATTTCGAAATGCTTCAAATAACTGATGTAACATATCTAAGTTAATAAACCTTCTTTAACGAACTGAAGTTAACATAAAGCCATAACTGCATAACGGCAGTGCATTTAGAAGAATTTCGTAATCTTATATTTAGGTAGAAAGTCGATTTTCTTGTATACATGCATTAAGCAATCGATTTCGAAAAGCTTCAAATAACTAGTGTAACATATCTAAGTTAATAAACCTTCTTAAACGAACAAAAGTTAACACAAAGCCATGGCGGCATAACGGCAGTTCATGTAGAAGAATTCCGTAAGCCTATATTTAGGTATAAAGTCGATTTTCTTGTATATACTGATTTAGCAATCGATATCGAAATGCTTCAAATCATTAGTTTGACATATTTAAGTAAACAAACCTACTTTAACGCACTGAAGTTAACACAAAGCCATGGCGGCATAACGGCAATGTATGTAGAAGAAATCCGTAATCTTATATTTAGGTATAAATTCGATTTTTTTGTATATACAATTTTTGTATTTAGCAATCGATATATAAATGCTTCAAATCATTAGTTTAACATATTTAAGTTAATTAACCTTTTTTAACGTATTGAAGTTGATATAAAGCCATGGTGGCATAACGACAGTACATTTGGAAGAATTCCGTAATCTTATATTTAGGTATAAAGTCGATTTTCTTGTATATATGCATTAAGCAAACAATATCGAAATGCTTCAAATAACTGGTTTAACATATTTAAGTTAATAAAGCTTCTCTAACGCACTGAAGTTAACATAAAGCCATGGCGGCATAACGGCAGTGCATTTAATTCCGTAAGCCTATATTTAGGTATAAAGTCGATTTTCTTGTATATATGCATTAAGCAATCGATTTTGAAATGCTTCAAATAACTAGTGTAACATATCTAAGTTAATAAACCTTCTTAAACGAACTGAAGTTAACATAAAGCCATAACGGCATAACGGCAGTGCATTTAGAAGAATTACGTTATCTTATTTTTAGGTATAAAGTCGATTTTCTTGTATATACTGATTTAGCAATCGATATCTAAATGCTTCAAATCATTAGTTTAACATATTTAAGTTTATTAACCCTCTTTATCTTTGAAGTCTACAAACGCCATAACGGCATAACGGTAAAGCATTAAGAAGAATTACATAATCTTATATTTAGGTATAAAGTCGATTTTCTTGTATATATGCATTAAGCAATCGATTTCGAAATGCCTCAAATCATTAGTTTAACATATTTAAGCCGATTAACCTTCTTTATCTTACTGAAGTCTACAAAAACTTAGCGGCATAACGGCAGTGCATTCAGAAGAATTCCGTTATCTTATATTTAGGTATACAGTCGATTTTCTTGTATATATGCATTAAGCAATTGATTTCGAAATGCTTCAAATAACTGGTGTAACATATCTAAGTTAATAAACCTTCTTTAACGAACTGAAGTTAACATAAAGCCATAACGGCATAACGGCAGTGCATTTAGAATAATTCCGTAAGCTTACGTTTAGGTATAAAGTCGATTTTTTTGTATATACACATTTAGCAATCGATATCGAAATGCCTCAAATCATTAGTTTAACATATTTAAGTTAATTAACCTTCTTTAACATATTGAAGTTGATATAAAGCCATGGCGGCATAACGACAGTACATTTGGAAGAATTCCGTAATCTTATATTTAGGTATAAAGTCGATTTTCTTGTATATATGCATTAAGCAATTGATTTCGAAATGCTTCAAATAACTGGTGTAACGTATCTAAGTTAATAAACCTTCTTTAACGAACTGAAGTTAACATAAAGCCATAACGGCATAACGGCAGTGCATTTAGAAGAATTACGTAATCTTATATTTAGGTAGAAAGTCGATTTTCTTGTATACATGCATTAAGCAATCGATTTCGAAATGCTTCAAATAACTAGTGTATTATATCTAAGTTAATAAACCTTCTTAAACGAAATAAAGTTAACCCAAAGCCATGGCGGCATAACGGCAGTGCATTTAGAAGAATTCCGTAATCTTATATTTAGGTATAAAGTCGATTTTTTTTTATATCACATTAAGCAATCGATATCGAAATGGCTCTAATAATTAGTTTAACATATTTAAGTTAATTAACCCCCTTTATCTTACTGAAGTCTACAAACGCCTTAACGGCATAACGGCAGTGCATGTAGAAGATTTCCGGTTTCATATATTTAGGTATAAAGTCGATTTTATTGTATATACACATTTCGCAATCGATATCGAAATGCCTCAAATCATTAGTTTAACATATTTAAGCTGATTAACCTTCTTTATCTTACTGAAGTCTACAAAAGCCTTAGCGGTATAACGGCAGTGCATTCAGAAGAATTCCGTAATCTTATATTTAGGTATAAAGTCGATTTTCTTGTATATGTGCATTAAGCAATTGATTTCGAAATGCTTCAAATAACTGGTGTAACATATCTAAGTTAATAAACCTTCTTTAACGAACTGAAGTTAACATAAAGCCATAACGGCATAACGGCAGTGCATTTAGAAGAATTTCGTAATCTTATATTTAGGTAGAAAGTCGATTTTCTTGTATACATGCATTAAGCAATCGATTTCGAAATGCTTCAAATAACTAGTGTAACATATCTAAGTTAATAAACTTTCTTAAACGAACAAAAGTTAACACAAAGCCATGGCGGCATAACGGCAGTTCATGTAGAAGAATTCCGTAAGCCTATATTTAGGTATAAAGTCGATTTTCTTGTATATACTGATTTAGCAATTGATATCGAAATGCTTCAAATCATTAGTTTGACATATTTAAGTAAACAAACCTACTTTAATGCACTGAAGTTAACACAAAGCCATGGCGGCATAACGGCAATGTATGTAGAAGAAATCCGTAACCTTATATTTAGGTATAAATTCGATTTTTTTGTATATACAATTTTTGTATTTAGCAATCGATATATAAATGCTTCAAATCATTAGTTTAACATATTTAAGTTAATTAACCTTTTTTAACGTATTGAAGTTGATATAAAGACATGGTGGCATAACGACAGTACATTTGGAAGAATTCCGTAATCTTATATTTAGGTATAAAGTCGATTTTCTTGTATATATGCATTAAGCAAACAATATCGAAATGCTTCAAATAACTGGTTTAACATATTTAAGTTAATAAAGCTTCTCTAACGCACTGAAGTTAACATAAAGCCATGGCGGCATAACGGCAGTGCATTTAATTCCGTAAGCCTATATTTAGGTATAAAGTCGATTTTCTTGTACATATGCATTAAGCAATCGATTTTGAAATGCTTCAAATAACTAGTGTAACATATCTAAGTTAATAAACCTTCTTAAACGAACTGAAGTTAACACAAAGCCATGTCGGCATAACGGCAGTTCATGTAGAAGAATTCCGTAATCTTATATTTAGGTATAAAGTCGATTTCCTTGTATATACGCATTTAGCAATCGATATCGAAATGCCTCAAATCATTAGTTTAACATATTTAAGTTAATTAACCCCCTTTATCTTACTGAAGTCTACAAACGCCTTAACGGCATAACGGCAAAGCATTTAGAAGAATTACGTTATCTTATATTTAGGTATAAAGTCGATTTTCTTGTATATATGCATTAAGCAATCGATTTCGAAATGCTTCAAATAACTAGTGTAACATATCTAAGTTAATACACCTTCTTAAACGAACTAAAGTTAACATAAAGCCATAACAGCATAACGGCAATACATTTAGAAGAATTCCGTAATCTTATATTTAGGTATAAAGTCGATTTTTTTGTGTATTTGCATTTAGCAAGCGATTTCGAAAATCTTCAAATCATTCTTCTTCTTCTTCTTTACTGGCGTAGACACCGCTTATGCGATTATAGCCGAGTCAACAACAGCGCGCCAGTCGTTTCTTCTCTTCGCTACGTGGCGCCAATTGGATATTCCAAGCGAAGTCAGGTCCCTCTCCACTTGGTCCTTCCAACAGAGTGGAGGTCTTCCTCTTCCTCTGCTTCCCGCGGCGGGTACTGCGTCGAATACTTTCAGAGCTGGAGCGTTTTCATCCATCCGGACAACATGACCTAGCCAGCGTAGCCGCTGTCTTTTAATTCGCTGAACTATGTCAATGTCGTCGTATATCTCGTACAGCTCATCGTTCCATCGAATGCGATATTCGCCGTGGCCAACGCGCAAAGGACCATAAATCTTTCGCAGAACTTTTCTCTCGAAAACTCGCAACGTCGACTCATCGGTTGTTGTCATCGTCCAAGCCTCTGCACCATATAGCAGGACGGGAATAATGAGCGACTTATAGAGTTTGGTTTTTGTTCGTCGAGAGAGGACTTTACTTTTCAATTGCCTACTCAGTCCGAAGTAGCACCTGTTGACAAGCGATATTCTGCGTTGGATTTCCAGGCTCACATTGTTGGTGGTGTTAATGCTGGTTCCTAAATAGACGAAATTATCTACAACTTCAAAGTTATGACTGTCAACAGTGACGTGGGAGCCAAGTCGCGAGTGCGACGACTGTTTGGTTGATGACAAGAGATATTTCGTCTTGCCCTCGTTCACTGCCAGACCCATTTGAGTTGCTTCCTTGTTCAGTCTGGAGAAAGCAGAACTAACGGCGCGGGTGTTGAGGCCGATGATATCAATATCATCGGCATACGCCAGCAGCTGTACACTCTTGTAAAAGATTGTACCTGCTCGATTAAGTTCTGCAGCTCGAATAATTTTCTTGAGCAGCAGATTGAAAAAGTCACACGATAGGGAGTCGCCTTGTCTGAAACCTCGTTTGGTATCGAACGGCTCGGAGAGGTCCTTCCCGATCCTGACGGAGCTTTTTGTGTTGCTCAACGTCAGTTTATACAGCCGTATTAGTTTTGCGGGGATACCAAATTCAGACATCGCGGCATAAAGGCAGCTCCTTTTCGTGCTGTCGAAAGCAGCTTTGAAATCGACGAAGAGGTGGTGTGTGTCGATTCTTCTTTCACGGGCCTTTTCCAAGATTTGGCGCATGGTGAATATCTGGTCGGTTGTTGATTTACCAGGTCTAAAGCCACACTGATAAGGTCCAATCAGTTTGTTGACGGTGGGCTTTAATCTTTCACACAATACGCTCGACAGAACCTTATATGCGATGTTGAGGAGGCTAA
This sequence comes from Bactrocera correcta, assembly GCA_027475135.1. Classification (NCBI taxonomy): domain Eukaryota; kingdom Metazoa; phylum Arthropoda; class Insecta; order Diptera; family Tephritidae; genus Bactrocera; species Bactrocera correcta. The sequence continues at coordinate 9,983 of JAPZAG010000457.1, read as the reverse complement.
TCCCACGGTAGTTGGCGCAGATTGTGGGGTCTCCTTTTTTATGGATTGGGCATAGCACACTTAAATTCCAATCGTTGGGCATACTTTCGTCCGACCATATTTTACAAAGAAGCTGATGCATGCACCTTATCAGCTCTTCGCCGCCGTGTTTGAATAGCTCGGCCGGCAATCCGTCGGCCCCTGCCGCTTTGTTGTTTTTCAAGCGGGCAATTGCTATTCGAACTTCATCATGGTCGGGCAATGGAACATCTGCTCCATCGTCATCGATTGGGGTATCGGGTTCGTTTTCTCCTGGTGTTGTGTGTTCACTGCCATTCAGCAGGCTGGAGAAGTGGTCCCTCCATAATTTAAGTATGCTCTGGGCATCGGTAACTAGATCACCTTTGCGGGTTCTACAAGAGTATGCTCCGGTCTTGAAACCTTCTGTAAGCCGCCGCATCTTTTCGTAGAATTTTCGAGCATTACCCCTGTCGGCCAGCTTATCAAGCTCTTCGTACTCACGCATTTCGGCCTTTTTCTTTTTCTGTCTACAAATGCGTCTTGCTTCCCTCTTCAACTCTCGGTATCTATCCCATCCCGCACGTGTTGTGGTCGATCGTAACGTTGCGAGGTAGGCAGCCTGTTTTCTCTCCGCTGCGACACGGCACTCCTCGTCGTACCAGCTGTTCTTCTGCACTTTCCGAAAACCAATGGTTTCGGTTGCAGCTGTACGTAAGGAGTTTGAAATGCCGTCCCACAGCTCCCTTATACCGAGTTGTTGACGAGTGCTCTGAGAGAGCAGGAGTGCAAGCCGAGTAGAAAATCGTTCGGCTGTCTGTTGTGATTGCAGCTTCTCGACGTCGAACCTTCCTTGTGTTTGTTGGCGTGCGTTTTTTGCTGCACAGAGGCGGGTGCGAATTTTGGCTGCAACAATATAGTGGTCCGAGTCGATGTTAGGACCTCAGAGAGCACGCACATCTAAAACACTGGAGACGTGTCTTCCGTCTATCACAACATGATCGATCTGGTTGGTGGTTTTTCGATCCGGAGACAGCCAGGTAGCTTGATGTATCTTCTTATGCTGGAATCTAGTACTACAGATAACCATATTTCGGGCCCCGGCGAAGTCGATCAGCCTCAACCCATTTGGGGATGTTTCCTCGTGGAGGCTGAATTTACCGACCGTAGTGCCAAAGATACCTTCTTTGCCCACCCTGGCGTTGAAGTCGCCAAGCACGATTTTGACATCGTGGCGGGGGCATCTCTCATAAGTGCGCTCCAAGCACTCATAAAAGGCATCTTTGGTCACATCGTCCTTCTCTTCCGTCGGGGCGTGGGCGCAAATCAGCGATATGTTGAAGAACCTCGCTTTGATGCGGATTGTGGCTAGACGTTCATTCATAGGAGTGAATGATAGTACTCGGCGACGGAGTCTCTCTCCCACCACAAATCCAACACAAAACTTGCGCTCCTTTATATGACCACTGTAGTAAATGTCACAAGGACCTACTCGTCTCTGTCCTTGTCCCGTCCATCGCATTTCTTGGACGGCGGTGATGTCAGCCTTTATCTTTACGGGGACATCTACCAGCTGGGCAGCGGCACCTTCCCAATTAAGGGACCGGACATTCCAGGTGCATGCCCTCAAATCATAGTCCTTATTTCGTTTGCCGTGGTCGTCATCAAAAGGAGGGTCTCTCATCCGAGGCTGTTTTTTCCTTTTCATTGGGGGTGTTTTTTTACGTGGCGGGTCCCAAACCCAGCGCACAACCCTATGCAGGGGATGTTTCGCCTTCTCACTTTAGCTCGCCTTTAAACGGATGTTCTTAGGCTACCCAGAGGATACTTGGTAAAAGACCGGAAGTCGTGAGCTGCTTGAGTCATATGTAAAAGAATCGTTTCTGGCCACTCCCAAGTGAATGGCGATCAGAGAACTTTCCTCACTTGCGTGAACTTCTACACATGACCCATCCTCCATCATTAGTTTAACATATTTAAGTTAATAAAGCTTCTTTAACGCATTGAAGTTAACACAAAGCCATGGGGGCATAACGGCAGTTCATGTAGAAGAACTCCGTTATCTTATATTAAGGTATAAAGTCGATTTTGTTGTATATACACCTTTAGCAATCAATATCGAAATGCTTCAAATCATTAGTTTAACATATTTAAGCTAATTAACCCTCTTTATCTTACTGAAGTCTACAAAAGCCTTAGCGGCATAACGGCAGTTCATGTAGAAGAACTCCGTTATCATATATTTAGGTATAAAGTCGATTTTCTTGTACATACACATTTAGCAATCGATATCGAAATGCCTCAAATCATTAGTTTAACATGTTTAAGTTAATTAACCTTCTTTAACATATTGAAGTTGATATAAAGCCATGGCGGCATAACGACAGTACATTTGAAAGAATTCCGTAATCTTATATTTAGGTATAAAGTCGATTTTCTTGTATATATGCATTAAGCAATCGATTTCGAAATGCTTAAAATCCTTAGTTTAACATATTTAAGTTAATTAACCCTCTTTATCTTACTAAAGTCTACAAAAGCCTTAACAGCATAACGGCAGTGCATTTAGAAGAATTCCGTAATCTTATATTTAGGTGTAAAGTCGATTTTCTTGTATATACTCATTTAGCAATCGATATCGAAATGCTTCAAATCAACAGTTAAACATATTTAAGTTAATAAACCTTCTTTAACGAACTGAAGTTTCCATAAATCCATGGCGGCATAACGGCAGTGCATTTCAAATAATTCCGTAATCTTATACTTAGGTATAAAGTCGATGTTCTTGTATATACGCATTTAGCAATCGATATCGAAATGCTTCAAATCATTAGTTTAACATATTTAAGTTAATTAACCTTCTTTATCTTACTGAAGTTTACATAAAGCCATAACGATATAACGGCAGTGCATTTCGAAGAATTTGGTAATCTTATATTTAGGTATAAAGTCGATTTTGTTGTATATACACATTAAGCAATCGATATCGAAATGCTTCAAATCATCAGTTTAACATATTTAAGCTAATTAACCCTCTTTATCTTACTGAAGTCTACAAACGGCATAACGGCAAAGCATTTAGAAGAATTACGTAATCTTATATTTAGGTATAAAGTCGATTTTCTTGTATATACGCATTTAGCAATCGATATCGAAATGCTTCAAATCATTAGTTTAACATATTTAAGTTAATTAACCCTCTTTATCTTACTGAAGTCTACAACCGCATAACGGCAAAGCATTTAGAAGAATTACGTAATCCTATATTTAGGTATAAAGTCGATTTTGCTGTATATACACATTTAGCAATCGATATTGAAATGCTTCAAATCATTAGTTTAACATATTTAAGCTAATTAACCCTCTTTATCTTACTTAAGTCTACAAAAGCCTTAACGGCGTAACGGCAGTGCATTTGGAAAAATTCCGTAATCTTATACTTAGGTAGAAAGTCGATTTTCCTGTATATATGCATTAAGCAATCGATTTCGAAATGCTTCAAATAACTAGCGTAACATATCTAAGTTAATAAACCTTCTTTAACGAACTGAAGTTAACATAAAGCCATAATGACATAACGGCAGTGCATTTAGAAGAATTCCGTAAGCTTATATTTAGGTATAAAGTCGATTTTATTGTATATACACATTAAGCAATCGATATCGAAATGCCTCAAATCATTAGTTTAACAAGTTAAGTTAATTAACCTTCTTTAACGTAACGAAGGTGATATAAAGCCATAGCGGCATAACGACAGTACATTTGGAAGAATTCCGTAATCTTATATTTATGTAGAAAGTCGATTTTCTTGCATATATGCATTTAGCAGTCGATTTCGAAAATCTTCAAATCATTAGTTTAACATATTTAAGTTAATAAACCTTCTTTAACGAACAGAACTTAACATAAAGCCATAACTGCATAACGGCAGTGCATTTAGAAGAACTCCGTAATCATATATTTAGGTATAAAGTCGATTTTCTTGTATATACACATTTAGCAATCGATATCGAAATGCCTCAAATCATTAGTTTAACATATTTAAGTTAATTAACCTTCTTTATCTTACTGAAGTCTACAAACGCCTTAGCGGCATAACGGCAAAGCATTTAGAAGAATGACGTTATCTTATATTTAGGTATAAAGTCGATTTTCTTGTATATACTGATTTAGCAATCGATATCGACATGTTTCAAATCATTAGTTTGACATATTTAAGTTAACAAACCTACTTTAACGCACTGAAGTTACCACAAAGCCATGGCGGCATAACGGCAGTTCTTGTAGAAGAAATCCGTAATCTTATATTTAATTATAAATGCGATTTTTTTGTATATAAACATTTAGCAATCTTAGATATCGATTCAACATATTTAAGTTAATTAACCTTTTTTAACGTATTGAAGTTGCTATAAAGCCATGGTGGCATAACGACAGTACATTTGGAAGAATTCCGTTATCTTATATCTAGGTATAAAGTCGATTTTCTTGTATATATGCATTAAGCAAACGATATCGAAATGCTTCAAATAACTGGTTTAACATATTTAAGTTAATAAAGCTTCTTTAACGATCTGAAGTTAACATAAAGCCATGGCGGCATAACGGCAGTGCATTTAGAAGAATTCCGTAAGCTTATATTTAGGAAGAAACTCGATTTTCTTGTAAATATGCATTAAGCAATCGATTTCGAAATGCTTCAAATAACTAGTGTAACATATCTAAGTTAATAAAGCTTCTTTAACGCACTGAAGTTAACACAAAGCCATGGCGGCATAACGGCAGTTCATGTAGAAGAATTCCGTAATCTTATATTTAGGTATAAAGTCGATTTTGGTGTATACACACATTTAGTAATCGATATCGAAACGCTTCAAATCATTAGTTTAACATATTTAAGTTAATAAAGCTTCTTTAACGCACTGAAGTTAACACAAAGCCATGGCGGCATAACGGCAGTTCATGTAGAAAAATTCCGTAATCTTATATTTAGGTATAAAGTCAATTTTCTTGTATATACACATTTAGCAATCGATATCGAAATGCCTCAAATCATTAGTTTAACATATTTAAGTTAATTAACCTTTTTTAACGTATTGAAATTGATATAAAGCCATGGTGGCATAACGACAGTACAGTTGGAAGAATTCCGTAATCTTATATTTAGGTATAAAGTCGATTTTCTTGTATACACTCATTTAGAAATCGATATCGAAATGCTTCAAATAACTGGTTTAACATATTTAAGGTAATAAACCTTCTTTAACTAACTGAAGTTAACATAAAGCCATAACGGTATAAGGGCAGTGCATTTGGAAGAATTCCGTAATCTTATATTTAGGTATAAAGTCGATTTTCTTGTATATACACATTTAGCAATCGATATCGAAATGCCTCAAATCATTAGTTTAACATATTTAAGTTAATTGACCCCCTTTATCTTACTGAAGTCTACAAACGCCTTAACGGCATAACGGCAGTGCATGTAGAAGAATTCCGTTATCATATATTTAGGTATAAAGTCGATTTTGTTGTATATACACATTCAGCAATCCATATCGAAATGCCTCAAATCATTAGTTTAACATATTTAAGTTAATTAACCTTTTTTAACGTATTGAAGTTGCTATAAAGCCATGGTGGCATAACGACAGTACATTTGGAAGAATTCCGTAATCTTATATTTAGGTATAAAGTCGGTTTTCTTGTATATATGCATTAAGCAAACGATATCGAAATGCTTCAAATAACTGGTTTAACATATTTAAGTTAATAAAGCTTCTTTAACGATCTGAAGTTAACATAAAGCCATGGCGGCATAACGGCAGTACATTTAGAAGAATTCCGTAAGCTTATATTTAGGAAGAAAGTCGATTTTCTTGTAAATATGCATTAAGCAATCGATTTCGAAATGCTTCAAATATCTAGTGTAACATATCTAAGTTAATAAAGCTTCTTTAACGCACTGAAGTTAACACAAAGCCATGGCGGCATAACGGCAGTTCATGTAGAAAAATTCCGTAATCTTATATTTAGGTATAAAGTCAATTTTCTTGTATATACACATTTAGCAATCGATATCGAAATGCCTCAAATCATTAGTTTAACATATTTAAGTTAATTAACCTTTTTTAACGTATTGAAATTGATATAAAGCCATGGTGGCATAACGACAGTACATTTGGAAGAATTCCGTAATCTTATATTTAGGTATAAAGTCGATTTTCTTGTATACACTCATTTAGCAATCGATATCGAAATGCTTCAAATAACTGGTTTAACATATTTAAGGTAATAAACCTTCTTTAACTAACTGAAGTTAACATAAAGCCATAACGGTATAAGGCCAGTGCATTTGGAAGAATTCCGTAATCTTATATTTAGGTATAAAGTCGATTTTCTTGTATATACACATTTAGCAATCGATATCGAAATGCCTCAAATCATTAGTTTAACATATTTAAGTTAATTGACCCCCTTTATCTTACTGAAGTCTACAAACGCCATAACGGCATAACGGCAAAGCATTTAGAAGAATTCCGTAATCGTATATTTCAAATAACTAGTGTAACATATCGAAGTTAATAAATCTTCTTAAACGAACTAAAGTTAACATAAAGCCATAACGGCATAACGGCAGTGCATTTGGAAGAATTCCGTAATCTTAAATTTAGGTATAAAGTCGATTTTGTTGTGTATATGCATTTAGCAATCGATTTCAAATCATTAGTTTAACATATTTAAGTTAATAAAGCCTCTTTAACGCACTGAAGTTAACACAAAGCCATGGCGGCACAACGGCAGTACATTTGGAAGAATTCCGTAATCTTATCTTTAGGTATAAAGTCGATTTTCTTGTACACACTTATTTAGCAATCGATATCGAAATGCCTCAAATAACTGGTTTAACATATTTAAGGTAATAAACCTTCTTTAACTAACTGAAGTTAACATAAAGCCATAACGGTATAACGGCAGTGCATTTGGAAGAATTCCGTAATCTTATATTTAGGTATAAAGTCGATTTTCTTGTATATACACATTTAGCAATCGATATCGAAATGCCTCAAATCATTAGTTTAACATATTTAAGTTAATTAACCCCCTTTGTCTTACTGAAGTCTACAAACGCCTTAACGGCATAACGGCAGTGCATGTAGAAGAACTCCGTTATCATATATTTAGGTATAAAGTCGATTTTGTTGTATATACACATTTAGCAATCCACATCCAAATGCCTCAAATCATTAGTTTAACAAATTTAAGTTAATTAACCCTCTTTAACATATTGAAGTTTATATAAAGCCATGGCGGCATAACGACAGTACATTTGGAAGAATTCCGTAATCTTATATTAAGGTATAAAGTCGATATTCTTGCATATATGCATTAAGCAATCGATTTCGAAATGCTTCAAATAACTGGTGTAACATATCTAAGTTAATAAACCTTCTTTAACGAACTGAGGTTAACATAAAGCCATAACGGCATAACGGCAGTGCATTTAAAAGAATTCCGTAATCATATATTTAGGTAGAAAGTCGGTTTTCTTGTATATATGCATTAAGCAATCGATTTCGAAATGCTTCAAATAACTAGTGTAACATATCTAAGTTAATAAATCTTCTTAAACGAACTAAAGTTAACATAAAGCCATAACGGCATAACGGCAGTGCATTTGGAAGAATTTTGTAATCTTAAATTTAGGTATAAAGTCGATTTTGTTGTGTATATGCATTTAGCAATCGATTTCGAAAATCTTCAAATCATTAGTTTAACATATTTAAGTTCATAAAGCTGCTTTAACGCACTGAAGTTAACACAAAGCCATGGCGGCATAACGGCAGTTCATGTAGAAGAATTCCGTAATCTTATATTTAGGTATAAAGTCATATACTCATTTAGCAATCGATATCGAAATGCTTCAAATCATTAGTTTAACATATTTAAGTTAATTAACCCTCTTTATCTTACTGAAGTCTACAAACGCCTTAACGGCATAACGGCAAAGCATTTAGAAGAATTACGTAATCTTATATTTAGGTATAAAGTCGATTTTCTTGTATATACACATTTAGCAATCGATATCGAAATGCCTCAAATCATTAGTTTAACGTATTTAAGTTAATTAACCCTCTTTATCTTACTGAAGTCTACAAACATCTTAGCGGCATATAGGCAAAGCATTTAGAAGAATTACGTAATCTTATATTTAGGTATAAAGTCGATTTTCTTGTATATACTCATTTAGCAATCGATATCGAAATGCTTTAAATCATTAGTTTAACATATTTAAGTTAATTTACCCTCCTTATCTTAATGAAGTCTACAAACGGCTTAACGGTATAACGGCAAAGCATTAAGAAGAATTACGTAATCTTATATTGAGGTATAAAGTCGATTTTGTTGTATATACACATTTAGCAATCGATATCGAAATGCTTCAAATCATTAGTTTAACATATTTAAGCTAATTTACCCTCTTTATCTTACTAAAGTCTACAAGAGCCTTATCGGCGTAACGGCAGTGCATTTGGAAGAATTCCGTAATGTTATATTTAGGTATAAAGTCGATTTTGTTGTATATACATTTAGCAATCGATATCGAAACGCCTCAAATCATTAGTTTAACATATTCAAGTTAATTAACCCCCTTTATCTTACTGAAGTCTACAAACTCCTTAACGGCATAACGGCAGTGCATGTAGAAGAATTCCGTTATCATATATTTAGGTATAAAGTCGATTTTCTTGTACATACACATTTAGCAATCGATATCGAAATGCCTCAAATCATTAGTTTAACATATTTAAGTTAGTTAACGTTCTTTAACATATTGAAGTTGATATAAAGCCATGGCGGCATAACGTCACTACATTTGGAAGAATTCCGTAATCTTATATTTAGGTATAAAGTCGATTTTCTTGTATAAACGCATTTAGCAATCGATATTGCAATGCTTCAAATCATTAGTTTAACATATTTAAGTTAATTAACCTTCTTTATCTTACTGAAGTTAACATAAAGCCATAACGGCATAACGGCAGTGCATTTAGAAGAATTCCTTAATCGTATATTTAGGTATAAAGTCGATTTTCTTGTATATATGCATTAAGCAATCGATTTCGAAATGCTTCAAATAACTAGTGTAACATATCTAAGTTAATAAATCTTCTTAAACGAACTAAAGTTAACATAAAGCCATAACGGCATAACGGCAGTGCATTTGGAAGAATTCCGTAATCTTATATTTAGGTATAAAGGCGATTTTCTTGTATATATGCATTAAGCAATCGATTTCGAAATGCTTCAAATAACTGGTGTAACATATCTAAGTTAATAAACCTTCTTTAACGAACTGAAGTTAACATAAAGCCATAACGGCATAACGGCAGTGCATTTAGAAGAATTCCGTAATCGTATATTTAGGTATAAAGTCGATTTTCTTGTATATATGCATTAAGCAATCGATTTCGAAATGCTTCAAATAACTAGTGTAACATATCTAAGTTAATAAATCTTCTTAAACGAACTAAAGTTAACATAAAGCCATAACGGCATAACGGCTTTGCATTTGGAAAAATTCCGTAATCTTATATTTAGGTATAAAGTCGATTTTGTTGTGTATATGCATTTAGCAATCGATTTCGAAAATCTTCAAACTATTAGTTTAACATATTTAAGTTAATAAAGCTTCTTTAACGCACTGAAGTCAACACAAAGCCATGGCGGCATAACGGCAGTTCATGTAGAAGAATTCCGTAATCTTATATTTAGGTATAAAAACGATTTTCTTGTATATACTCATTTAGCAATCGATATCGAAATGCTTCAAATCATTAGTTTAACATATTTAAGTTAATTAACCCTCTTTATCTTACTGAAGTCTACAAACGCCTTAACGGCATAACGGCAAAGCATTTAGAAGAATTACATAATCTTATATTTAGGTATAAAGTCGATTTTCTTTTATATACACCTTTAGC
>JAPZAG010000456.1:0-70828 GCA_027475135.1 Bactrocera correcta | reverse complement strand
ATTTTCTTGTATATACACAGTTAGCAAGCGATATCGAAATGCTTCAAATCATTAGTTTAACATATTTAAGTTAATTAACCTTCTTTAACGTATTGAAGTTGATATAAAGCCATGGCGGCATAACGGCAGTGCATTTAGAAGAATTCCGTAATCTTATATTTAGGTATAAAGTCGATTTTGATGTATATACACATTTAGCAAGCGATATCGGAATGCTTCAACTCATTAGTTTAACATATTTAAGTTAATAAACCTTCTTTAACGTATTGAAGTTGATATAAAGCCATGGCGGCATAACGACAGTGCATTTAGAAGAATTCCGTAATCTTATACTTAGGTATGAAGTCGATTTTCTTGTATATAAACATTTAGCAAGCGATATCGAAATGCTTCAAAACATTAGTTTAACATATTTAAGTTAATTAATCTTCTTTAACGTATTGAAGTTGATATAAAGCCATGGCGGCATAACGGCAGTGCATTTAGAAGAATTCCGTAATCTTATATTTAGGTATAAAGTCGATTTTGTTGTATATACACATTTAGCAATCGATATCGAGATGCTTCAACTCATTAGCTTAACATATTTAAGTTAATAAACCTTCTTTAACGATCTGAAGTTGGCATAACGGCGGTGGATGTAGAAGAATTCCGTAATCTTATATTTAGGTATAAAGTCGATTTTCTTGTATATACACATTGAGCTATCGATATCGAAATGCTTCAAATCATTTGTTTAACATTATAAGTTAATAAACATTTTTTAGCTTACTGAAGTCTACATAACGCCTTAACGGTATAACGGCAGTGCATTTAGAAGAATTCCGTAATCTTATATTTAGGTATAAAGTCGATTTTCTTGTATATACACATTTAGCAATCGATATCGAAATGCTTCAAATCATAAGTTTAACATATTTAAGTTAATTAATCCTCTTTGTCTTACTGAAGTCTACAAAAGCTTTAGCGGCATAACGGCAGTGCATTTGGAAGAGTTCCGTAATCTTATATTTAGGTATAAAGTCGATTTTGTTGTATATACGCATTTAGCAATCGATAACGAAATGCTTCAAGTCATTAGTTTAACATATTTTAGTTAATTAACCCTCTCTATCTTACTGAATTCTACATAAAGCCTTAACGGCATAACGGCAGTGCATTTAAAAGAATTCCGTTATCTCATATTTAGGTATAAAGTTGATTTTGTTGTATATACACATTTAGCAAGCGATATCGAAATGCTTCAAATCATAAGTTTAACATATTTAAGTTAATTAATCCTCTTTGTCTTACTGAAGTCTACAAAAGCTTTAACGGCATAACGGCAGTGCATTTGGAAGAGTTCCGTAATCTTATATTTAGGTATAAAGTCGATTTTGTTGTATATACGCATTTAGCAATCGATAACGAAATGCTTCAAGTCATTAGTTTAACATATTTAAGTTACCATATTTAAGTTAATTAACCTTCTTTATCTTACTGAAGTTTACATAAAGCCATAACGGTATAACGGCAATGCATTTGGAAGAATTTCGTAATCTAATATTTAGGTATAAAGTCGATTTTGTTGTATATACACATTTAAAAATCGATATCGAGATGCTTCGACTCATTAACTCAACATATTTAAGTTAATAAACCTTCTTTAACGAACTGAATTTGGCATATAGCCACGGCGGTATTACGGCAGTGCATTTAGAAGAATTCCGTAATCTTCTATTTAGGTATAAAGTCGATTTTCTTGTATTTACATATTAAGCAATCGATATCGAAATGCTTCAAATCATTAGTTTAACATATTTAAGTTAATTAACCCTCCCTATCTTACTGAATTCTACATAAAGCCTTAACGGCATAACGGCAGTGCATTTAAAAGAATTCCGTTATCTCATATTTAGGTATAAAGTTGACTTTGTTGTATATACACATTTAGCACGCGATATCGAAATGCTTCAAATCATAAGTTTAACATATTTAAGTTAATTAATCCTCTTTGTCTTACTGAAGTCTACAAAAGCTTTAACGGCATAACGGCAGTGCATTTGGAAGAGTTCCGTAATCTTATATTTAGGTATAAAGTCGATTTTGTTGTATATACGCATTTAGCAATCGAAAACGAAATGCTTCAAGTCATTAGTTAAACATATTTAAGTTAACATATTTAAGTTAATTAACCTTTTTATCTTACTGAAGTTTACATAAAGCCATACGGTTTAACGGCAATGCATTTGGAAGAATTCCGTAATCTAATATTTAGGTATAAAGTCGATTTTGTTGTATATACACATTTAGCAATCGATATCGAGATGCTTCGACTCATTAACTCAACATATTTAAGTTAATAAACCTTCTTTAACGATCTGAATTTGGCATATAGCCACGGCGGTATTACGGCAGTGCATTTAGAAGAATTCCGTAATCCTCTATTTAGGTATAAAGTCGATTTTCTTGTATTTACATATTAAGCAATCGATATCGAAATGCTTCAAATCATTAGTTTAACATATTTAAGTTAATTAACCCTCTCTATCTTACTGAATTCTACATAAAGCCTTAACGGCATAACGGCAGTGCATTTAAAAGAATTCCGTTATCTCATATTTAGGTATAAAGTTGATTTTGTTGTATATACACATTTAGCAAGCGATATCGAAATGCTTCAAATCATAAGTTTAACATATTTAAGTTAATTAATCCTCTTTGTCTTACTGAAGTCTACAAAAGCTTTAACGGCATAACGGCAGTGCATTTGGAAGAGTTCCGTAATCTTATATTTAGGTATAAAGTCGATTTTGTTGTATATACGCATTTAGCAATCAATAACGAAATGCTTCAAGTCATTAGTTTAACATATTTAAGTTAACATATTTAATTTAATTAACCTTCTTTATCTTACTGAAGTTTACATAAAGCCATAACGGTATAACGGCAATGCATTTGGAAGAATTCCGTAATCTGATATTTAGGTATAAAGTCGATTTTGTTGTATATACACATTTAGCAATCGATATCGAGATGCTTCGACTCAATAACTCAACATATTTAAGTTAATAAACCTTCTTTAACGAACTGAAGTTAGCAAAAAGCCATGGCGGCATAACGGCAGTGCATGCAGAAGAATTCCGTTATCTTATATTTAGGTATAAAGTCGATTTTCTTGTATATACACATTTAACAGGCGATATCGAAATGCTTCAAATCATTAGTTTATCATATTTAAGTTAAATAACCTTCTTTAACGTATTGAAGTTGATATAAAGCCATGGCGGCATAACGGCAGTGCATTTGAAGAATTCCGTAATCTTATATTTAGGTATAAAGTCGATTTTCTTGTATATACACATTTAGCAAGCGAGCAGTGCATTTAGAAGAATTCCGTTATCTTATATTTAGGTATAATGTCGATTTTGTTGTATATACACATTTAGCAAGCGATATCGAAATGCTTCAAATCATTAGTTTAACATATTTAATTAATAAACCTTCTTTAACGAAATGAAGTTGATTTAAAGCCATGACGGGATAACGGCAGTGCATTTAGAAGAATTCCGTAATCTTATATTTAGGTATAAAGTCGATTTTCTTTTATATACACATTTAGCAATCGATAACGAAATGCTTCAAATCATTAGTTTAACATATTAAGTTAATAAACATTTTTTAGCTTACTGAAGTCTACATAAAGCCATAACGGTATAACGGCTGTGCCTTGGGAAGAATTCCGTAATCTTATATTCAGGTATAAAGTCGATTTTGTTGTATATACACATTTAGCAATCGATATCGAGATGCTTCATCTCATTAGTTTAACATATTAAGTTAATAAACATTTTTTAGCTTACTGAAGTCTACATAAAGCCTTAACGGTATAACGGCAGTGCATTTAGAAGAATTCCGTTATCTTATATTTAGGTATAAATTCGATCTTCTTGTATATACACATTTAGCACGCGATATCGTTTTAGGTATAAAGTCGATTTTGTTGTATATACACATTTAGCAATCGATATCGAGATACTTCAACTCACTAGTTTAACATATTAAGTTAATAAACATTTTTTAGCTTACTGAAGTTTACATAAAGCCTTAACGGTATAACGGTAGTGCATTTAGAAGAATTCCGTTATCTTATTTTAGGTATAAATTCGATTTTCTTGTATATACACATTTAGCAAGCGAGCAGTGCATTTAGAAGAATTCCGTTATCTTATATCTAGGTATAAGTTCGATTTTCTCGTATATACACATTTAGCAAGCGATATCGAAATGCTTCAAATCATTAGTTTAACATATTTAAGTTAATTAACCTTCTTTATCCTACTGAAGTTTACATAAAGCCATAACGGTATAACGGCAATGCATTTGGAAGAATTCCGTTATCTTATATTTAGGCATAAACTCGATTTTCTTATATATACACATTTAGCAAGCGATATCGAAATGTTTCAAATCATTAGTTTAGCATATTTTAGTTAATAAACCTTCTTTAACGATCTGAATTTGCATATAGCCACGGCGGTATTACGGCAGTGCATTTAGAAGAATTCCGTAATCTTCTATTTAGGTATAAAGTCGATTTTCTTGTATTTACCTATTAAGCAATCGATATCGAAATGCTTCAAATCATTAGTTTAACATATTTAAGTTAATTAACCCTCCCTATCTTACTGAATTCTACATAAAGCCTTAACGGCATAACCAGTGCATTTAAAAGAATTCCGTTATCTCATATTTAGGTATAAAGTTGACTTTGTTGTATATACACATTTAGCACGCGATATCGAAATGCTTCAAATCATAAGTTTAACATATTTAAGTTAATTAATCCTCTTTGTCTTACTGAAGTCTACAAAAGCTTTAACGGCATAACGGCAGTGCATTTGGAAGAGTTCCGTAATCTTATATTTAGGTATAAAGTCGATTTTGTTGTATATACGCATTTAGCAATCGATAACAAAAAGCTTCAAGTCATTAGTTTAACATATTTAAGTTAACATATTTAAGTTAATTAACCTTCTTTATCTTACTGAAGTTTACATAAAGCCATAACGGTATAACGGCAATGCATTTGGAAGAATTTCGTAATCTAATATTTAGGTATAAAGTCGATTTTGTTGTATATACACATTTAAAAATCGATACCGAGATGCTTCGACTCATTAACTCAACATATTTAAGTTAATAAACCTTCTTTAACGAACTGAATTTGGCATATAGCCACGGCGGTATTACGGCAGTGCATTTAGAAGAATTCCGTAATCTTCTATTTAGGTATAAAGTCGATTTTCTTGTATTTACATATTAAGCAATCGATATCGAAATGCTTCAAATCATTAGTTTAACATATTTAAGTTAATTAACCCTCCCTATCTTACTGAATTCTACATAAAGCCTTAACGGCATAACGGCAGTGCATTTAAAAGAATTCCGTTATCTCATATTTAGGTATAAAGTTGATTTTGTTGTATATACCCATTTAGCAAGCGATATCGAAATGCTTCAAATCATAAGTTTAACATATTTAAGTTAATTAATCCTCTTTGTCTTACTGAAGTCTACAAAAGCTTTAACGGCATAACGGCAGTGCATTTGGAAGAGTTCCGTAATCTTATATTTAGGTATAAAGTCGATTTTGTTGTATATACGCATTTAGCAATCGATAACGAAATGCTTCAAGTCATTAGTTTAACATATTTAAGTAAACATATTTAAGTTAATTAAACTTCTTTATCTTACTGAAGTTTACATAAAGCCATAACGGTATAACGGCAATGCATTTGGAAGAATTCCGTAATCTGAATATTAGGTATAAAGTCGATTTTGTTGTATATACACATTTAGCAATCGATATCGAGATGCTTCGACTCAATAACTCAACATATTTAAGTTAATAAACCTCTTTAACGAACTGAAGTTAGCAAAAAGCCATGGCGGCATAACGGCAGTGCATGCAGAAGAATTCCGTTATCTTATATTTAGGTATAAAGTCGATTTTCTTGTATATACACATTTAACAGGCGATATCGAAATGCTTCAAATCATTAGTTTATCATATTTAAGTTAAATAACCTTCTTTAACGTATTGAAGTTGATATAAAGCCATGGCGGCATAACGGCAGTGCATTTAGAAGAATTCCGTAATCTTATATTTAGGTATAAAGTCGATTTTCTTGTATATACACATTTAGCAAGCGAGCAGTGCATTTAGAAGAATTCCGTTATCTTATATTTAGGTATAATGTCGATTTTGTTGTATATACACATTTAGCAAGCGATATCGAAATGCTTCAAATCATTAGTTTAACATATTTAAGTTAATAACCTTCTTTAACGAAATGAAGTTGATTTAAAGCCATGACGGGATAACGGCAGTGCATTAGAAGAATTCCGTAATCTTATATTTAGGTATAAAGTCGATTTTCTTTTATATACACATTTAGCAATCGATAACGAAATGCTTCAAATCATTAGTTTAACATATTAAGTTAATAAACATTTTTTAGCTTACTGAAGTCTACATAAAGCCATAACGGTATAACGGCTGTGCCTTGGGAAGAATTCCGTAATCTTATATTCAGGTATAAAGTCGATTTTGTTGTATATACACATTTAGCAATCGATATCGAGATGCTTCAACTCATTAGTTTAACATATTAAGTTAATAAACATTTTTTAGCTTACTGAAGTCTACATAAAGCCTTAACGGTATAACGGCAGTGCATTTAGAAGAATTCCGTTATCTTATATTTAGGTATAAATTCGATCTTCTTGTATATACACATTTAGCACGCGATATCGATTTAGGTATAAAGTCGATTTTGTTGTATATACACATTTAGCAATCGATATCGAGATACTTCAACTCACTAGTTTAACATATTAAGTTAATAAACATTTTTTAGCTTACTGAAGTTTACATAAAGCCTTAACGGTATAACGGTAGTGCATTTAGAAGAATTCCGTTATCTTATATTTAGGTATAAATTCGATTTTCTTTTTATATACACATTTAGGCAAAGCGAGCAGTGCATTTAGAAGAATTCCGTTATCTTATATTTAGGTATAAATTCGATTTTCTTGTATATACCATTTAGCAACGATATCGAAATGCTTCAAATCATTAGTTTAACATATTTAAGTTAATTAACCTTCTTTATCTTACTGAAGTTTACATAAAGCCATAACGGTATAACGGCAATGCATTTGGAAGAATTCCGTATCTATATTTAGGTATAAAGTCGATTTTGTTGTATATACACATTTAGCAACGATATGAATGCTTCACTCATATTAACATATTTAAGTTAATAAACCTTCTTTAACGAACTGAAGTTACAAAAAGCCATGGCGGCATAACGGCAGTGCATGAGAAGAATTCCGTTATCTTATATTTAGGTATAAAGTCGATTTTCTTGTATATACACATTTAACAGGCGATATCGAAATGTTAAAAATTTTTTCATTAGTTTAACTCTTATTTAAGTTATTAACCTCTCCTCTTAAATCGTATCTAATTTATATAAAGCCTTATACCTTTAACGAGCAGTGCATTTAGAAGAATTCCGTTATCTTATATTTAGGTATAAGTCGATTTTGTTGTATATACACATTTAGCAAGCGATATCGAAATGCTTCAAATCATTAGTTTAACATATTTAAGTTAATAACCTTCTTTAACGAATGAAGTTGATTAAAGCCATGACGGATAACGGCAGTGCATTTAGAAGAATTCCGTAATCTTATATTTAGGTATAAAGTCGATTTTTTTATATACACATTTAGCAATCGATAACGAAATGCTTCAATCATTAGTTTAACATATTAAGTTAATAAACTTTTTACTTACTGAAGTTACATAAAGCCATAACGGTATAACGGCGTGCCTTGGGAAGAATTCCGTAATCTTATATTCAGGTATAAAGTCGATTTTGTTGTATATACACATTTAGCAATCGATATCGAGATGCTTCACTCATTATTAACATATTAAGTTAATAAACTTTTTACACGAATTCATAAGCCACGGTATACGGCAGTGCATTTAGAAGAATTCCGTATCTTTATTTAGGTATAAATCGATTTTTCTTGGTATTAAAACTTTTTATTAAGCAATCGATATCGAATCTTCAATTTTCATTAGTTTAACTTTTATTTAAGTTAATAACCTCCTATCTACTTGAATTCTACTAAAGTTAACGGCATTAACGGCAGTGCATTTAGAAGAATTCCGTTATCTATATTAGGTATAAGTTGATTTTTGTATATACACATTTAGCAAGCGATATCGAAATGCTTCAAATCATAGTTTAACATATTTAAGTTAATTAACCTCTTTTCTACTGAAGTTACAAAAGCTTAACGGATAACGGCATGCATTTGGAAGAGTTCCGTAATCTTATATTTAGGTATAAAGTCGATTTTGTTGTATATACGCATTTAGCAATCGATAACGAAATGCTTCAAGTCATTAGTTTAACATATTTAAGTAAACATATTTAAGTTAATTAAACTTCTTTATCTTACTGAAGTTTACATAAAGCCATAACGGTATAACGGCAATGCATTTGGAAGAATTCCGTAATCTAATATTTAGGTATAAAGTCGATTTTGTTGTATATACACATTTAGCAATCGATATCGAGATGCTTCGACTCAATAACTCAACATATTTAAGTTAATAAACCCTCTTTAACGAACTGAAGTTAGCAAAAAGCCATGGCGGCATAACGGCAGTGCATGCAGAAGAATTCCGTTATCTTATATTTAGGTATAAAGTCGATTTTCTTGTATATACACATTTAACAGGCGATATCGAAATGCTTCAAATCATTAGTTTATCATATTTAAGTTAAATAACCTTCTTTAACGTATTGAAGTTGATATAAAGCCATGGCGGCATAACGGCAGTGCATTTAGAAGAATTCCGTAATCTTATATTTAGGTATAAAGTCGATTTTCTTGTATATACACATTTAGCAAGCGAGCAGTGCATTTAGAAGAATTCCGTTATCTTATATTTAGGTATAATGTCGATTTTGTTGTATATACACATTTAGCAAGCGATATCGAAATGCTTCAAATCATTAGTTTAACATATTTAAGTTAATATACCTTCTTTAACGAAATGAAGTTGATTTAAAGCCATGACGGGATAACGGCAGTGCATTAAGAAGAATTCCGTATCTTATATTTAGGTATAAAGTCGATTTTCTTTTATATACACATTTAGCAATCGATAACGAAATGCTTCAAATCATTAGTTTAACATATTTAAGTTAATTAACCTTCTTTATCTTACTGAAGTTTACATAAAGCCATAACGGTATAACGGCTGTGCCTTGGGAAGAATTCCGTAATCTTATATTCAGGTATAAAGTCGATTTTGTTGTATATACACATTTAGCAATCGATATCGAGATGCTTCAACTCATTAGTTTAACATATTAAGTTAATAAACATTTTTTAGCTTACTGAAGTCTACATAAAGCCTTAACGGTATAACGGCAGTGCATTTAGAAGAATTCCGTTATCTTATATTTAGGTATAAATTCGATCTTCTTGTATATACACATTTAGCACGCGATATCGATTTAGGTATAAAGTCGATTTTGTTGTATATACACATTTAGCAATCGATATCGAGATACTTCAACTCACTAGTTTAACATATTAAGTTAATAAACATTTTTTAGCTTACTGAAGTTTACATAAAGCCTTAACGGTATAACGGTAGTGCATTTAGAAGAATTCCCTTATCTTATATTTAGGTATAAATTCGATTTTCTTGTATATACACATTTAGCAAGCGAGCAGTGCATTTAGAAGAATTCCGTTATCTTATATCTAGGTATAAATTCGATTTTCTCGTATATACACATTTAGCAAGCGATATCGAAATGCTTCAAATCATTAGTTTAACATATTTAAGTTAATTAACCTTCTTTATCCTACTGAAGTTTACATAAAGCCATAACGGTATAACGGCAATGCATTTGGAAGAATTCCGTAATCTAATATATAGGTATAAAGTCGATTTTGTTGTATATACACATTTAGCAATCGATATCGAGATGCTTCGACTCATTAACTCAACATATTTTAGTTAATAAACCTTCTTTAACGATCTGAATTTGGCATATAGCCACGGCGGTATTACGGCAGTGCATTTAGAAGAATTCCGTAATCTTCTATTTAGGTATAAAGTCGATTTTCTTGTATTTACCTATTAAGCAATCGATATCGAAATGCTTCAAATCATTAGTTTAACATATTTAAGTTAATTAACCCTCTCTATCTTACTGAATTCTACATAAAGCCTTAACGGCATAACGGCAGTGCATTTAAAAGAATTCCGTTATCTCATATTTAGGTATAAAGTTGATTTTGTTGTATATACACATTTAGCAACCGATATCGAAATGCTTCAACTCATTCGTTTAACATATTTAATTTAATAAACCTTCTTTAACGAACTGAAGTTACCAAAAAGCCATGGCGGCATAACGGCAGTGCATGTAGAAGAATTCCGTTATCTTATATTTAGGTATAAAGTCGATTTTCTTGTATATACACATTTAACAGGCGATATCGAAATGCTTCAAATCATTAGTTTATCATATTTAAGTTAATTAACCTTCTTTAACGTATTGAAGTTGATATAAAGCCATGGCGGCATAACGGCAGAGCATTTAGAAGAATTCCGTAATCTTATATTTAGGTATAAAGTCGATTTTCTTGTATTTACCTATTAAGCAATCGATATCGAAATGCTTCAAATCATTAGTTTATCATATTTAAGTTAATTAACCTTCTTTAACGTATTGAAGTTGATATAAAGCCATGGCGGCATAACGGCAGTGCATTTAAAAGAATTCCGTTATCTCATATTTAGGTATAAAGTTGATTTTGTTGTATATACACATTTAGCAAGCGATATCGAAATGCTTCAAATCATAAGTTTAACATATTTAAGTTAATTAATCCTCTTTGTCTTACTGAAGTCTACAAAAGCTTTAACGGCAAACCGGCAGTGCATTTGGAAGAGTTCCGTAACCTTATATTTAGGTATAAAGTCGATTTTGTTGTATATACGCATTTAGCAATCGATAACGAAATGCTTCAAGTCATTAGTTTAACATATTTAAGTTAACATATTTAAGTTAATTAACCTTCTTTATCTTACTGAAGTTTACATAAAGCCATAACGGTATAACGGCAATGCATTTGGAAGAATTCCGTAATCTAATATTTAGGTATAAAGTCGATTTTGTTGTATATACACATTTAGCAATCGATATCGAGATGCTTCGACTCATTAACTCAACATATTTAAGTTAATAAACCTTCTTTAACGATCTGAATTTGGCATATAGCCACGGCGGTATTACGGCAGTGCATTTAGAAGAATTCCGTAATCTTCTATTTAGGTATAAAGTCGATTTTCTTGTATTTACCTATTAAGCAATCGATATCGAAATGCTTCAAATCATTAGTTTAACATATTTAAGTTAATTAACCCTCTCTATCTTACTGAATTCTACATAAAGCCTTAACGGCATAACGGCAGTGCATTTAAAAGAATTCCGTAAACTTCTATTTAGGTATAAAGTCGATTTTGTTGGATATACACATTTAGCAATCGATATCGAGATGCTTCAACTCATTAGTTTAACATATTTAAGTTAATAAACCTTCTTTAACAAACTGAAGTTGATATAAATCCATGGCGGCATAACGGTAGTGCATGTAGAAGAATTCCATTATCTTATATGTAGGTATAAAGTCGATTAGAAGAATTCCGTTATCTTATATTTAGGTATAAAGTCGTTTTCTTGTATATACACATTTAGCAAGCGATATAGAAATGCTTCAAATCATTAGTTTAACATATTTAAGTTAATAAACATTTTTTAGCTTACTGAAGTCTACATAAAGCCTTAACGGTATAAACGGCAGTGCATTTAGAAGAATCCCGTTATCTTATATTTAGGTATAAATTCGATTTTCTTGTATACACACATTTAGCAAGCGATACCGAAATGCTTCAAATCATTAGTTTAACATATTTAAGTTAATTAACCTTCTTTAACGTATTGAAGTTGATATAAAGCCATGGCGGCATAAAGGCAGTGCATGTAGAAGAATCCCGTTATCTTATATTTAGGTATAAATTCGATTTTCTTGTATACACACATTTAGCAAGCGATATCGAAATGCTTCAAATTATTAGTTAACATATTTAAGTTAATTAACCTTCTTTAACGTATTGAAGTTGATATAAAGCCATGGCGGCATAACGGCAGTGCATTTAGAAGAATTCCGTAATGTTATAATTTTATATTTAGGTATAAAGTCGATTTTCTTGCATTTACACATTTAGCAATCGATATCGAAATGCCTCACACCATTAGTTTAACACATTTAAAATAATTAACCTTCTTTAGCATAATGAAGGTGATATAAAGCCATGGCGGTATTACGACAGTACCTGTGGAAGAATTCCGTAATCTTATATTTAGGTATAAAGTCGATTTTCTTGTATATATACATTTCGCAATCGATATCGTAATGCTTCAAATCATGAGTTGTTAAACTATTTTATTATATTTAAGTAAATTAATCCTCTTTGTCTTACTGAAGTCTACAAAAGCTTTAACGGCATAACGGCAGTGCATTTGGAAGAGTTCCGAAATCTTATATTTAGGTATTAAGTCGATTTTGTTGTATATACGCATTTAGCAATCGACATCGAAATGCTTCAAATCATGAGTTTAACATATTTAACCCTTAACGACCTGAGCCCTATATCAGTTACGTAACCACCTGAGCACGGTCACAGTGACCGCAGTGTATCCGAACACTTGAATTTTTTTAGGATTTTAAGGTTTTATTATAAGAATACATTAATAAAACTCTTTAATATATACTAAATTATTTATTTAACTGAAAAAGGAAAAAAAAAAACAAAACATATTTTTCTCATAAATGTGAACAATTGAATTGCTGGCACATTTTAACTAAAATTACATAGTAGTTTACAAATTGAGATCTATGCACATAGGAACAAAATGTTATATAAAATTCTGTCTTTCTTTAAAGGATATAATAATATTCTAATGACATAAAAAAATAAAAGTTAAAAAAAAAACAAAACTTCGAGAAAATTACAGGGGGTAAATTCTTAAAATTTTTCACGACAACTTTTGCACGCTTTGTTAGAACATTCCACACAGATTGGATTTTTACATATAAAACACAAACGAAATGTTTTTCGTTTCTTCTTGGGATCACAAGTTGAACACGTTTTACGTTTTTCAAGATGATCAGCTTCAGAAACAGAAGGCAATTTTTCTTCTATTTTCAAGATCCGGCGAATAGAAGTTTTGATGTCACGAGGAGTGTGCTTGTTATTTTCTCGACGATTCATGTGTGGCATGGTCAGATCTTCTGCTAGCTGCTTCATAAATTTAAATCTACTTCTTACTCATGACATAAGCATTGGAAGCTGATATATCTAACAGAGGATAAAAAATGCACAAAGGCCATCTTTGCGTTCGTCGCGCCGTGGTATAGTTCGCACACCTTTGATCCAATAAATCAACGCCA
Organism: Bactrocera correcta; assembly: GCA_027475135.1. Classification (NCBI taxonomy): domain Eukaryota; kingdom Metazoa; phylum Arthropoda; class Insecta; order Diptera; family Tephritidae; genus Bactrocera; species Bactrocera correcta. Next base: position 57,223 of record JAPZAG010000456.1, on the reverse strand, counting down.
ATTTTAGTTTCATTGTAGTATAATATTATTTCGGGCTTTTTTGTATTATCGTCTACGTTTGCTGTATGGTGCATGCTGGAAATTAACACCACAGCACGGTTTTTTCTCGGCACAAAAGATGCCAAAGTAATATTTTTAGTAAAACCGAAAAGCGAGGTTCCAATTTCTCGTCGCCGATTTGGTTTGAATTCTGGCGGAATTTCTGTTTTATTTTTTTTTTTAAGTACCCACAAGAGATAACTTTTTATCTTTCAAAACATCGACTAGCTCAACTGAACAAAACCAATTATCAGCAGTGATGTTTCTATTCGACCCTTCAATTGGAGATATGAGTCGTAAAACTGCTTGAATAGGTTTTGAAAATCGAGTGTGTTCTGATGTCAAATTGGTCCCGTCCGAGTCTTTACCTAAATATATGTAAGCATTGAGTAAATAACCATTTCGGGCATCTGTAAGGCACATAATCTTTAAGCCATATTTAGCGGGCTTCTTTGGCATAAACACCCTAAAACGACACCGACCTCGAAAAGCTACCAGCATCTCATCAATACAGGCACAGGTTCCGATGCTGTACACCTTTTGGCAATTTTGAATGAAAGAGCTGAATAGCTCGGCGATTGGAGCAGAAATGTCAGTCTCTCGCCGTTGCGCTCTTGTTTCTGCATCATCGAAACGAATTGCTTTCATCAAAATCTCGAATCTATTTTTACTTAGAATGCAACGATATATTTCTCTTCCTGAGCCATCAGAACTATACCACCACGCATAATGTTCCCGATTGTCTTTAAAAATAGCTGTATAGAATAAAAAACTAATAAATGCTTTTAACTCTATGAGATCAACATCATGAACACAGCCTTGGTTTTTATATCTTGGTCGTAACTGCCTTATTTTGTCGTTGGTATGTATCACTATGTTTTCCAGCATCTCATCTGTAAATAAAATGCTCCAAAGGTCAAGAGGTGTTGTAGAATCATTGAGAACTTCATGATAGGCCGATTGAAGTCCTTGTCCTTGCGATACAATGTTATACCGCTGAGTTCTAGTACGACTAGCAATTGGCACAGAAGACCACCGAAAACGATTTTTTCCAAAATAGTTCCAATTTCTAGTCTGGAGTTGTGACAAGGGTAACTCGTCTTCTGAAGAAAATTCCTCAAATATACCTCCCTCCGGCTGTCCATCGGCACTTTGACACTTGCAGGCAGTCATCAGATTCACAGTCATCTAAAACCTCGGGAACTTCTAAATCCTCAGGGTCTATATCACTGTAACCCTCATCCAGGATTTGCTCCACATCCGACAGTTCTTCCTCTAACTATCTCCTAATATTTTCGATGTTTACATCCATTTTTACTCTAAAACAATAAACATAAACGTTATTGTGTGTAATCACATAACTATCTGCACGCAGTCACCATGACCGCTATCAAAATATTTTTACTCACCCAAGTCAAACGAGCGCACTTGTATGCTTGCCGAGCGCACACGCGACACTAAACCACCACCAGAAAAGGTACACGAACGCACACTAACACGCGATAACGAACTCCTACGAAATTAAAATTCAAAAAGTCGTTGCGGTCACCACGACCGCTGGCAGGTGGTTAAAGGTTAAGATAATTAACCCTCTTTATCTTACTGAAGTCTACAAAAGCCTTAACGGCATAACGGCAGTGCATTTAGAAGAATTCCGTTATCCTCTATTTAGGTATAAAGTCGATTTTTTTGTATACACTCATTTAGCAATCCATATCGAAATGCTTCGAATCATTAGTTTAACATATTTAAGTTAAATAACCCTCTTTATCTTACTGAAGTCTACAAAAGCCTTAACGGCATAACGGCAGTGCATTTAGAAGAATTCCGTAATCCTCTATTTAGGTATAAAGTCGATTTTTTTGTATACACTCATTTAGCAATCCATATCGAAATGCTTCGAATCATTAGTTTAACATATTTAAGTTAATTAACCCTCTTTATCTTACTGAAGTCTACAAAAGCCTTAACGGCATAACGGCAGTGCATTTCGAAGAATTCCGTAATCTTACATTTAGGTATAAAGTCGATTTTCTTGTATATACTCATTTAGCAAGCGATATCGAAATGCTTCAAATCATTAGTTTAACATATTTAAGTAAATTAATCCTCTTTTTCTTACTGAAGTCTACAAAAGCCTTAACGGCATAACGGCAGTGCATTTAGAAGAATTACGTAGTCTTATACTTAGGTATGAATTCGAATTTCTTGTATATACTCATTTAGCAGTCGATATCGAAATGCTTCAAATCATTAGTGTAACATATTTAAGTTAATAAATCTTCTTTAACGTATTGAAGGTGATACAAAGCCATGGCGGCATAACGACAGTACATTTGGAAGAATTTCGTAATCCTCTATTTAGGTATAAAGTCGATTTTTTTGTATATACTCATTTAGCAATCCATATCGAAATGCTTCGAATCATTAGTTTAACATATTTAAGTTAATTAACCTTCTTTATCTTACTGAAGTCTACAAAAGCCTTAACGGCATAACGGCAGTGCATTTGGAAGAGTTCCGTAATCTTATATTTAGGTATAAACTCGATTTTCTTGTATATACTCATTTAGCAAGCGATATCGAAATGCTTCAAATCATGATTTTAACATATTTAAGTAAATTAATCCTCTTTTTCTTACTGAAATCTACAAAAGCCTTAACGGCATAACGGCAGTGCATTTAGAAGAATTACGTAGTCTTATATTTAGGTATGAATTCGAATTTCTTGTTCTTGCTTCAAATCATTAGTTTAACATATTTAAGTTAATAAATCTTCTTTAACGTATTGAAGGTGATACAAAGCCATGGCGGCATAACGACAGTACATTTGGAAGAATTTCGTAATCATATATTTAGGTATAAAGTCGATTTTGTTGTATATACACATTTAGCAATCGATATCGAAATGCTTCAAATCATTAGTTTAACATATTTAAGTAAATTAGTCCTCTTTTTCTTACTGAAGTCTACAAAAGCCTTAACGGCATAACGGCAGTGCATTTGGAAGAATTCCGTAATCTTATAATTAGGTATTAAGTAGATTTTGTTGTATATACGCATTTAGCAATCGACATCGAAATGCTTCAAATCATTAGTTTAACATATTTAAGTTAATTAATCTTCTTTAACGTAATGAAGGTGATATAAAGCCATGGCAGCATAACGACAGTGAATTTAGAAGAATTCCGTAATCTTATATTTAGGTATATAGTCGATTTTCTTGTATTTACGCATTTAGCAATCGATATCGAAAATCTTCAAATCATTAGTTTAACATTGTTCATACCAAATGAACACATCCCTGCATTGTCCTCCTAACTCGTCTAAATACGAATTAGAGGACAATGCAAAAAACACCCAACAGCGAAGTACCCAAAAAAACGAAAAAACACAATAAGACCAATCACCAGAGCGGACGGACATACGGCGCCAAAACAACAGCAGCATTTTATAGCAACAACAGCAGCAGAGTCAGCAGCAACAACATAAGTAGCAGCATCAGCATATCAACGCGGGAAACAAAAAAGGTTTTATCTAAAATATTTATTATATTTATACTTGTAAATAACCCTTGAGTTAAGTTATAACGGCAGTGCATTTAGAAGAATTCCGTAATCTTAGATTTAGGTATAAAGTCGATTTTCTTGTATATACACATTTAGCAATCGATATCGAGATGCTTCAAATAATTAGTTTATCATATTTAAGTTAATTAACCTTATTTATGTTACTGAAGTTTACATAAAGCCATAACGGTATAACGGCAGTGCATTTGGAAAAATTCCGTAATATTATATTTAGGTATAAAGTCGATTTTCTTGTAAATATATATTTCGAAATCGATATCGAGATGCTTCAACTCATTAGTTTAACATATTTAAGTTAATAAACCTTCTTTTACGAACTGAAGTGTGCATAAAGCCATGGCGGGATAACGGCAGTGCATGTAGAAGAATTCCGTTAGCTTATATTTAGGTATAAAGTCGACTTTCTTGTATATACACATTTAGCAATCGATATCGAGATGCTTCAAATCATTAGTTTGACATATTTAAGTTAATTAGCCTTCTTGAACGTAATGAAGGTGATATAAAGCCATGGCGGCATAACGACAGTATATTTGGAAGTATTCCGTAATCTTATGTTTAGATATAAATTCGATTTTCTTTTATATACACGTTTAGCAAGCGATATCGAAATGCTTCAAATCATTAGTTTACCAAATATAAGTTAAGTAACCTTCTTTAACGTATTGAAGTTGATATATAGCCATGGCGGCATAACGACAGTACATTTGGAAGAATTCCGTAGTCTTATATTTAGGTATAAAGTCGATTTTCTTGTATATATGCATTAAGCAATCGATATCGAAATGCTTCAAATAACTGGTTTAACATATTTAAGTTAATAAACCTTCTTCAACGAACTGAACATAAATCCATAACGGCATAACGGCAGTGCATTTAGAAGAATTTCGTTATCTTATATTAATGTATAAAGTCGATTTTCTTGCATATACACATTTAGCAATCGATATGGAAATGCTTCAAATCATTAGTTAAACATATTTAACTTAACTAGCCTTCTTTAACGTAAGGAATGTGATATAAACCATGGCGGCATAATGACAGTACCTTTAGAAGTATTCCGTAACCTTGTGTTTAGATATAAATTCGATTTTCTTTTATATACACATCTAGCAAGCGATATCGAAATGCCTCAAATGCCTCAAATGCCATGGCGGCATAACGACAGTACATTTGGAAGAATTCCGTAGTCTAATATTTAGGTATAAAGTCGATTTTCTTGTATATATGCATTAAGCAATCGATACCGATATGCTTCAAATAACTGGTTTAACATATTTAAGTTAATAAACCCCCTTTAACGAACTGAACATAAATCCATAACGGCATAACGGCAGTGCATTTAGAAGAATTCCGTTATCTTATATTTAGGTATAAAGTCGATTTTCTTATATATACACATTAAGCAATCGATATCGAAATGCTTCAAATCATTAGTTTAACATATTTAAGTTAATTAAGCTTCTTTAGCGAACGGAAGTTTGCGTAAAGCCATGGCGGCATAACGGCCGTGCATTTAGAAGAATTCCGTAATCTTATATTTAGGTATAAAGTCGATTTTCTTGTATATACACATTTAGCAATCGATATCGATATGCTTCAAATCATTAGTTTAACATATTTAAGTTAATTATTATTCTTTTTCTTACTGAAGTTTACATAAAGCCATAACGGTATAACAGCAGTGCATATGGAAGAATTCCGTAATCTTATATCTAGGAATAAAGTCGATTTTGTTGTATATACACATTTAGCAATCGATATCGAAATGCTTCAAACCATTAGATTAACATATTTAAAATAATTAACCTTCTTTAACGTATTGAAGGTGATATAAAGCCATGGCGGCATAACGACAGTACATGTGGAAGAATTCCGTAATCTTATATTTAGGTATAAAGTCGATTTTCTTGTATACACACATTTTGCAATTGATATCAAAATGCTTCAAATAACTGGTTTAGCCTATTTAAGTTAATTAACCTGCTTTATCTTACTGAAGTTTAACGGCAGTATATGTGGCAGAATTCCGTAATCTTATATTTAGGTATAAAGTCGATTTTGTTGTACATACACATTTAGCAATCGATATCGAAATGCTTCAAATGATTAGTTTAACTTATTTAAGTTAATTAACCTTCTTTACTGTAATGAAGGTTATATAAAGCCATGGCGGCATAACGACAGTGCATGTAGAAGAATTCCGTAATCTTATATTTAGGTATATATTCGATTTTCTTGTATTTACACATTTAGCAATCGATATCGAAAATCTTCAAATCATTAGTTTAACATATTTAAGTTAATTAACCTTCTTTAACGTAATGAAGGTGATATAAAGCCATGGCGGCATAACGACAGTGCATTTAGAAAAATTCCGTAATCTTATATTTAGGTATAAAATCGATTTTGTTGTATATAGGCATTTAGCAATCGATATCGAAATGCTTCATATAACTGGTTTAGCATATTTAGGTTAATTAACCCCCTCTATTTTACTGAAAATTACATAAAGCCATAAGGGCATAACGGCAGTATGTTTGGGTGAATTCCGTAATCTTTTATTTAGGTATAAAATCGATTTGCTTGTACATGCACATTAAGTAATCAATATCGAAATGCTTCAAATCAATCGTTTAGCATATTTAAGTAAATTAACCTTCTTTAACGTACTGAATATTAAATAAAGCCATAACGGCATAACGGCAGTGTATTTCAAAGAATTCCATAATCTTATATTTAGATATAAAGCCGAATTTGTTGTATATACGCCTTTAGCAATCGATATCGAAATTCTTCAAATCATTAGTTTATCATATTTAAAATAATTAACCTTCTCTAACGTAATGAATAATGATATAAGCCATGGCGGCCTAACGACAGTGCATTTAGAAGAATTCCGTAATCTTGTATTAAGGTATAAATTCGATTTTGTTGTATATACTCATTTAGCAATCGATATCGAAATGCTTCAAATAACTGGTTTGGCATATTTAAGTTAATTAACCTTCTTTATCTTACTGAAGTTTACATAAAGCCATAACGGCATAACGGCAGTATATTTGGGTGAATTCCGTAAGCTTTTATTTAGGTATAAAATCGATTTTCTTGTACATACACATTTAGCAATCGATATCGAAATGCTCAAATCATTAGTTTAATATATTTGAGTAAATTAACCTTCTTAAACGTTCTGAAATTTATATAAAGCCATAACAGCATAACGGCAGTGCATTTAGAAGAATTACGTTATCTTATATTTAGGTATAAAGTCGATTTTCTTGTATATACGCATTTAGCAATCGATATCGACGTGCTTCAAATCATTAGTTTAACATATTTAGATATTTGTACAAAACTCGCGGCACTTACCTCGCAATGTAGAGTTAAGATGCACAAACGAAAAACGCTGAAAAAGTACGAAGGAACGCAAGGTGACTGTCTGAGTTCGCGGTCGAAATCAAAAAGAGGCTGGTGCCTTGTCTGTCGGTCCCTTTTGTTTCTTTTTGTGCGGTGTCCTCATGTGTGTTAAATTCGTGATGTTGATATTGTGTGCGTGTGATGTGAAATGTGATGATGATGTGGTGTGAAATGAAGATATGGTGTAGAATGATGATGTGGTGAATGTAATGTGTGTGGTGTAGAAGTGTAATGTTGTGAGGGGGGGCTGAGACTCATTTAGCCATCCCGGCCCCCCTAGGCAACTGATTAGCCTAGGAGTCCCTGCAGCTGTTGCAGCGTTGCCACGACGCTGCTAAGACCCGTGGATCGCCGTGGTTGGGGTCGAGGCTGACGACGCCGAGTAGACATTCCAACTCACTGATGCACTCGCGTTACGGGTTGATGTCTTGTTACGTGGCTGCGAGGTGTAGCTGGCCTATGATCGTCGCGCATCGCGGTGCGATGCAACAGCGTGTGATGCGGCCGGTTGCAGATTTGGCACAGACCCCTCGACTCACACTCTTGCAACCTATGCGTCTGCGATAGGCAGTTCACACAGTGCCCGTGTGCTTGGGCAACTTGCTGCCGTTGTAGCGGTCGCATACCTCTAAAAATCCCACAGTGATGCAAGCGATGGGGGCGTCGACATAGGGGGCATCTTATGCGATGCCCGTCCGGGACCCGTGTTGAGCGGTTGCCGGTTGCAGGTGCGGTTGCCGGCACTGTTGCCGGTGCTGTTGCCGGTGTTGTTGCCGGTGCTGTTACCGGCGCTGTTGCAACGGCAGCTCGGGGCGCTGGGGTTGGCCCGGTGAGTTGCACGCTGGTAGCCGAACGAACGGATGGCGTGGCTAGTACTGGCGTATCTACGTCCATGATAATCTATGTATAAAGGAGATTGTTAATTAGAAATCTGTCATACAATTAGATCTTGGCAATCGTGCCACGATATGTGGCATGAATGGGCCGTCGTACGGATCGACCATGATTTGTTAGTTTTCTTTACGGTTTGTTATTTTTATGTAAGGTTTGTTATTTTTATTTGCGGTTTGTTATTTTTATTTACGGTTTGTTATTTTCTGACGGTTGGTATTTTTTTTTAACGGTTGGTATTGGCGTATTTCTCGTTTTCATTTGATTAGCGTATTGTGACACGATAATATCGGTTTGTTTTTGGGGTTTTTCAGATTCGCGATCATTGGAAGTTGGCAAAAAGCATAGCTTCACGAGAGGTCTGGTTAGCGTTCCGTTTTGCGTACGGAGATCAACGACTCGTATGTGACCGTCGGAGCCGTAATGTAGCTTTTCTATGCGGCCAAGCCGCCACTCGGTGGGGGGTAGACAATCATCGTGAATGAGGACACAGTCTCCAAGTTTAGGCGCTTGTTCAGGAGTCTTCCAGCGGTATCTTTTGTGGAGATCCTTTATGTACTCGTCCTTCCAGCGGCGGCTGAAATCATGATGGAGAATTTTAATTCGTTCCCATCGATTTAATAGGGATAGCGACTCCACGCCTGGCTCAGGAATGGCCAGGATGGGTGCTCCTTTTAGAAAATGCCCTGGAGTTAAGGCGGTGAAATCGGAGGGGTCTTGCGATAGTACTGTAAGTGGCCGTGAATTGAGAACGGCTTCAATTCGATTTAATAACGTCGTGAACTCTTCGTAATTGAATTTATAATTTCCAGCTACCCGTTTGAAATGGGATTTGAAGCTTTTCACAGCTGATTCCCATAAACCGCCCATATGAGGAGCGCTTGGGGGTATAAATTGCCAGTTGATACCTTGAGGGGCGTACTTTTGTACGATGTCGGGTGACACTTGCTTTAAGAAATCCACAAATTGCTTTTCTGTGGCTCGTTGAGCTCCAATGAACGTTTTGCCATTGTCGCTCATGATCTTTGATGGGCAGCCACGTCGAGCGACGAAGCGAGCAAATGCCGCGAGAAAAGCATCCGTCTTCAGATTACTACATAGCTCAAGATGTACTGCCTTTGTCGTGAAACATACAAAGACAGCCACATAGCCTTTCATGAGAGTGGGAGACCTTAACATGAACGCCTTTACTTGGAAAGGCCCAGCAAAATCAACACCTGTTGTGGTGAAAGGCAGAGCGTAATTGCAGCGTTTCGGTGGAAGTGCTGCCATAATCTGCGTTCGCATCTTCTGTTTGTGCATAGTGCAAATCTTGCATGTGAAGATGCACTTCTTGATTTGCGGCTTAAGACGAGGGATATAATACTCCTGGCGTACCATCTGTTGCACGAGACGATGTTCGGCGTGTAGCATTAAGATGTGGATGTAGTGGAGGAATAGTGTGGCAAATGATGACCACTCTGGGATTATTATGGGATGGCGTTCGTTATATGTTAGGCTCGAATTAGCAAGCCGACCATTGGCACGAAGTAGATCTTTCGTGTCCAGAAATGGGTTGAGGACTAAGAGTGAGCTCTTTTTATCAATCGGCTTCGATTCTCTTAGTAGTGATATATCGCGGCTGAAATAGCGCGTTTGTGTATATGTTATTAGTGCGACCTTTGCCTTTTGTAACTCTAGGTGCGTCACTGTGTTGCATGGGAAATTATGTGATCCCTTAACTTTGCTTTTGAGTTGTTCTATGAATTTGAACATATAAGCGACTACTCTGAGCGCTTTTGGAAACGAGGAAAATCGTTCAAGGATGTCGGCATCATCCAATAATGTGTGAAAGGTGGCGATTTTTCGACCTTCTGGGGCGAAAATGTTGCGCATGGAGGATTGTGGCCAAGAATCAGGAGATTATATCAACCATCGGGGGCCATTCCACCAGAGGGTGGTAGTGGCAAGGTGCAGTGGCTTGCACCCTCTTGTACCTAGATCGGCAGGATTGTCAGCACTGGCTACGTGCCGCCAAGTGGCTGATCCCACTAGGTCAAGAATTTGAGACGTTCGGTTAGAAATATACGTCTTCCATGCATGTGGTGGTTTTTCCAACCAGGCTAGTACAATTTCTGAATCGGACCACATATATAGTTTGCATTTTGTCATATTTAAATGCATTTGCACCATGGCTACTAATTTTGAAAGTAGTAGTGCGCCACATAACTCAAGTCGTGGGAGACTTATAGTTTTTAAAGGGGCCACCTTTGCTTTTGCTACTAATAAGTGGCTTGTGGTCGTGGCATCACTTTGCGTGCGCACATAGATAGTAGCGCAATATGCCTTTTCTGAGGCGTCACAAAAGCCATGTAATTCGACTTTGTGTTCGGGGGAGTAGTTTACCCATCGTGGAATTTGTATCTGAGAAATGTCATTCAGATTTTTTGCGAACTGGGACCATTTTTCCAAGCGAAGAGGTTTCACTTGTTCGTCCCAGTCGGTTCCATCTAGCCATAATTCTTGTATTAAGATTTTCGCTTGGATCATAATTGGCGAAAGCCATCCTGCGGGGTCGAAAAGTTTTGCCACCGAGGATAAAATCTGTCTTTTCGTTATGGCTGATAATGCGGATATGGACTCTGTCGTGTATGAGAACTGGTCCGATATCGCATTCCATTGGATGCCTAGCGTTTTTGTTGTACTTTCCTTTTCGAATATAAGGAAATTAGTGTCCAACAAATTTTCGTTTGGAATATTTTTGAGTACATTCGGGTGATTTGCCGTAATCTTTTTTAAAGGAAACCCTGCGGATTTGAGGGCTTTTATTACCTGTGATAAGGCCTCGTATGCTTGTGGAAGGGTGTGACTTCCAGACAGAATATCGTCCACATACGTTTGAGTTTTCAACACTTCAGTTGCCAGAGGAAATTCTGACTTTGTGTTGTCTGCCAATTCGTGGAGAGTTCGAATGGCTAAATATGGTGCACAGTTAACGCCAAATGTAACTGTTTTTAATTTGAAGTCGCGTAAAGGACTGGTGGGGGATCTTCGGAACATAATACGTTGAAAATCTTGGTCGTCTTTATGTACGCCTATTTGCCGATACATTTTTTCAACGTCCCCATTGAATACGTATTTGTATATACGCCAACTTAATATCAGAAGCATTAAATCTGGTTGTAGAGTGGGTCCCGTAAATAGGATATCATTTAGGGAATTCCCTGAACTAGTGGTTTTCGAGGCATTAAAAACAACTCTTACTTTTGTTGTTTTTTTGTCTGGCTTCACTACTGCGTGATGTGGCAGATAAAAGGAGTAGTATTTGCCGTTGACGATTTTCTCCCCTGGGCTTATTTCCTCCATGTGATCTAAATGGAGGTATTCTTCTAACACACCATCATATTCAGATTTGAGTTCGCCTTTTTTAAGTAGGTTTCTTTCCATACTTAGAAACTGCTGAATTGCAGAGGTGCGAGAGTGACCTAAGGCGAGTGTGTTAGGAAATTGTTGCTTAAGTGGCAGTCGTACGACGTACCGACCATTTTCTGATCTAGTAGTTGTGGCTTTGTAAAAATCCTCACAATACTGATCTTCAGGGGTTGTGACTGATATGGGGGGGAGTTCTTCTAGTTCCCAAAATTTTTTCAATTGTGAATTGAGGTACTCGTTTGAGACTTCCTCAACTTGAGTTGTTAATGTTGTAACTGGTTCCGCAACTAGTCCGCTTAGGACCCATCCGAAAATGGTATTTTGCGCCAGAAGTGTTTCGGTAATTTTCTCAATACCTTCGAGAATAATTTGTGGTATTAGATCGCTGCCTAATAGTAGATCTATTTGAGCGGGGGTGTTGCAGTTGGGGTCTGCTAGCTTTAGGTGTGAAACCTTTTACCAATGTTGGCTATTTATGTGATAGCTAGGTAACATATTGGTTAATTGCGGTAAGACAATAGCTTCTGCCTGTATGCGCTTATCCGCTTTGGGGGAAAAGAGGGTAATGGGGCAGATTTTATTTGAGTTTTGTACAACTCTTCCGCCCATTCCCGTGATTTCAAAGTTGGCCAGTTTTGTTGGTAACTGTAGCCTGTTTTGTGCCCTAGACGCTATAAAGGATCGTTGTGATCCTTGGTCTATTAAGGCTCGGAGTTTAAACAGTTCTCCTCGGTGCTCAATGGAGACAACTGCTGTGGGTAAAAGTACCCTACTGTGATTTTCGCTATGTAGCGATTGGGTTTTTAACGCCTTTGAGCAGCATGGTGCTTCTTGGCAATTTTCTGAATTTGTTGTGGCAACTAATCCTGTTGCTCGTTTAACGTTTGCATTGTTTGGGGGTGAGCTGGAAAAATTTGTTATATGTAACATAGAATGATGTCTTTTATGGCAATAAACGCAATTAAATTTGCTTTCGCAATCTTTAAGCGTATGCGCATGTGACATACAGTTGGTACATAATTTTTTCGATCTTACGAAATTGTTTCGATCGCTAACATTCATTTTTTTGAATTTTTCGCATAATTTTAATTTGTGACCTCCTCTGCACAGTTCGCATGACGTTTGTTTATATTGTTCGGAAGAGAACGATTGATTTTTGAAAAAGTTTCTATTTGAATTATTGTGGCTACTTGCTTGGGGTCTATTGAAGCTTCTATTGAGGTCGTTTTGAACGTTTTTCGTTCTTACTAGTTTTTTATCTACCCTTTCTGCAATTTCGTATTGGGTAGTAAGAAATTCTTTCATTTGCTGCCACGTTGGGCACTTTCTTCGCGATGAGAGCGATTGCTCCCATAAAAGTAACGATTTTTCTGGTAATGCAGCTGTGCATATATTTACCAGAATGGGGTCCCAATTATCTGTGGGAATATTCTGTGTCGATAAAATCGACAAACAATTTGAAACCGTGGATTGAAGCTTTATGAACTCTTCACTGGTTTCTTTCTGAATTTTTGGTAAATTCATTAGTATCGTCACTTGCTTGTCGACCAATATTCTCTCGTTTTCATAACGTGCTTTTAGAGCTTCCCAAGCAAAATTAAAATTTTCGTCATTCAAAGCGAACTGTTTGACTATTACGCCTGCCTGACCTTTGGTTTTGTATCTGAGATGATACAATTTCTGTGCTTGTGATAATTTAGGATGGTTGATGTACACAGCTGTAAACATGTCCCGGAAGGACGGCCACTGTTCATAACCACCATGAAATATATCTGTGTCGCATACTGGCACTTTAAGGTGAATGCCTGAACTTGCCTCTTGGGCTTGTCTTTGTGGCAGCTCTACTCTCGGTTGTGGAGTAGGTGCAATTGCTCTTAAAAGCTTTAGTTGATCAGAAATCATTGCCTTTGTGTCTTCGAACTGGTCTAGGCAGTGTTCATACTTGGTGTATGCCGAGGATTTAAAATTTTCGGGTAGATCTGAGTCGTTAGATTCTACGATTGCGTCATATGCCGCTTGGAGACGTGACCAAAAATTGTCTAAATTGTCCTTTTTAATTTCTAAGACCGATTCAGAATTGTCTTGAATCGGTGAAGATGAAAATCGAGTGCAGTATCGTATCAAACTGTCACTCTCAGCAATGAATTTTGTATAAGTAATGTCTTTACCCCTCTTTAGTTTTGTACCACCTTGCTTTGAGCGTGTAGCTTCAGCCGGTGTACACGGACTTTTTTCGTCTAAAATCATTTTTGGAACTTTTAGCAACTGAGTTGTTTTAGATTCCTTTGAGTCTGAGCTCATTTATAATGATATAGAATTAATCAAAACGTCTTAGTGAAAACTAGACTTGTAGATGTTTAGAAAAGTTTCGTATAAATTGTTCAATAGAGGACTCTTTTGTATGCAAGAGTTTCAAAAAAAATCAATAAAACCAATGGCTTTTGGGTAAAGCGAGATTTCAAAAAATATTTTCGTTTATATATGTATTTGATTAGACGAGAACTCTTTTAGATAAATAAGAGTTTTGAACGAAATTGAAATATAAGATAACGCTTAACGTATTTTATAATATGCGCGATCGCGAACTCTTTTAAGTTAATAAGAGTTTTAAAGTGGAATCAATAATTAATCGCTTAAATTGGATTTAATTATTTTTTTTTTTTATAACCGGAAATTATGTTTAGTATTTTATTTTCCTGAGTATATTCCTCTTTTTTTTTTTTTTTATTCTTTATGCCCAAATGTCCTATAGGGTATACCTATAGGTGGATATTTTATTATGTGCTAATGAGCGCTCGTATTAGAGGTCACTGCACTTTGTACATATGCATGTATGTACATATGTATTACGCTTTGGTTTTTTACACAATCCTGCTTGTTTTTGTTAATCAAAAATCAAGGGGTATTGCGGGAAATATGCCAATGTGGACTTTGAATATATTTTGTACGCAATCCTGCTTGGTTTTGTTAGCCAAAACCCAAGGGGTATCGCGGAATATATGCCAATGTGGACTTTGAAGCAATGAGCGTATCTACATATGTGACAATACACGTATGTATGTAAAAATATTTAAGTATGTTAAAATAAAAATGTTTTATGTTATATTCAAGTTGTACCTGATGTATATATATGTATATGCCGGTATATTCCTCAGCGGATTTTATATATATATATATATAGATATGTATATAAATATTTTATTTTGTATATATGATTTGTGTCCGTAATTCTTATAGGGTGTACCTATAAGCGGGACTTTTGTGATTGCCTTATGTGCTAATGAGAGCTCGTTTAGAGATCACTGCACTTTGTACATACATATATGTATGTATGTATAACTTTTTTTTTTATATACAATCCTGCTTGTTCTTGTCGGCCAAAGAACAAGGGGTATTGCGAGATGTATACCAATGCGGACTTTTAAATTTATGTATCGTAAGTGTGGCGAATTAATGTATTAAACCGCGTAATTTTTGGTCGTTTTGCTTTATCAGTAATTTACCCGCTTCTCTGGAATGACAAAGACTGATCGTGTGCCGTATGTACGTACATATGTACATATGTACGTATGTATATATGAATATGCGTGTTCGCAATATTCCTAACGTGAGATCAAAAGAAAGCGCATATATATATGTATATGTATATACATATACATATATACATATATACATATATAGATATATATATATATTGTTTTTGTTAATATATATATGTAAGAAATATATACGTGTATATAAGTAAATGCAATGCAATTGGAATATAATATATGTATGTTTGTATTTTCTTCTGAATATCGGTTTTTTTTTTTTCCCATTTCGTTTTCTCCGTTGAGATGTAGGAGAAGTGAAAATACCGATAGTTTTTATGTTTGCGTTGCGCTGACGTTATGATACCCGTTTTTTGAACCTATTTAAACGGGGTATATGAGTACAAACATACATATATGGTGTAAAAAATATTTTGTAAATATATGTATATGCATGTAATAAATATGTAGGTATATAAGTAAATGCAAAAATAGAATATATGTATGTATGTTTGTATTTTTATCTTTTATTCTTCTTCTGTTTTTCGCTTTAGGGTGTACTTTTTGTTTTTTATATATCTGCCTTCGCTTACGGTTTAGGCAATCCTGCTTACTGCTTTACGAAGCAGAAGGGGTATTGCGGAAAATAGTGCCAGTACTTAGTTAAATTTGTATTGTGTTTGTACTTTTTTTTGAATATCGGTTTTTTTCCGTTTTCTCCGTTAAGATATAGGAGAAATGAGAATACCGATATTATTTTTTTTTTTGTTTTTGCGTTTTGTTAACGTTATGGTACCCGTTTTTTGAAACTGTTTAAACGGGGTTTACTAGTACAAACATACATATATGGTGTAAAAAATGGAAACGATACACTTACATTGACTCGCATCAAGGGTATTTTTGTTTTTAAATATGGGGGGGACAAGTCGGTGTATGTCTCCTTATGATCTGTTTTGCGGTCAGTGGCCTCCTTTCCTTGTAGCGGCCAGCTGCTCCTTTTTCCCTTCTCTTTCTCTGTTCCTCTGTGCCAGTCTCCTTTGTTGGTGTTGTGATCGCGTTCCAGCCCTCCGTGTTGATACTTGTGTTGTTTAATTTCGTTGGTTTAATTTCGCGCCCGTTCTCCGTTTATCCGTTTAGTTGTGTGTTCTTAGTTTTTTTGTTTTTTGTTTTATCGCGCCCGTTTGTTGGTTGCTGAACATACATATGTAGTTTTTAGTTTCACAACTCCACTCTTTGTTTTTTTTTTTTTTTTGTTTCTTTTAAGCTCACCACTCTTTTTTGTTTGGTTTTGTGGTCACTGCACTGCGTTTATTGCACTTCAATTTTCACTCCACTGTATTTATAAATATATACATATATACTTTGTGGTGTTTTCCATAGTTTTGTCACCTCGTATTTCACGAATTTTTTTTTTTTTTTTTTTTTTTTTTTTTTTTTTTTTTTTGTGTTAAGTGCACTTTTGTGTATTGTATTACATATGTGCTCACTTTTAATTTTTTTTCTTTCCAATGTGTTCACTTTTTTCTGTTTCGTTTTACCACTGTAATTTTATGTTTAATATATATGTATTGGGTGTTTTTTTTCTTTTCAAAATGTGTTCACCTTGTTATGTTTCTTTTTACCACTGTAATTTTATGTTTTTAAAAATATATATGTATTGGGTTTTTTTTTTCTTTTCACAATGTGTTCACTTCGTTATGTTTCTTTTTACCACTGTAATTTTATGTTTTTAATATATATGTATTAGGTTTTTTTTTTCACAATGTGTTCACTTTTTTATGTTTCTTTACTTTGACCACTGGTGCCGTCCAGTACGGCTTCGAAGGACCATAGATATTTGTACAAAACTCGCGGCACTTACCTCGCAATGTAGAGTTAAGATGCACAAACGAAAAACGCTGAAAAAGTACGAAGGAACGCAAGGTGACTGTCTGAGTTCGCGGTCGAAATCAAAAAGAGGCTGGTGCCTTGTCTGTCGGTCCCTTTTGTTTCTTTTTGTGCGGTGTCCTCATGTGTGTTAAATTCGTGATGCTGATATTGTGTGCGTGTGATGTGAAATGTGATGATGATATGGTGTGAAATGAAGATGTGGTGTAGAATGATGATGTGGTGAATGTAATGTGTGTGGTGTAGAAGTGTAATGTTGTGAGGGGGGGCTGAGACTCATTTAGCCAATATTTAAGTTAAAAAACCTTCTTTAACGCACTGAAGTCTTCATTAAGCCTTAACGGTATAACTGCAGTGCATTTAGAAGAATTCCGTAATGCCTCAAATAATTAGTTTAATATATTAAAGTTAATTAACCTTCTTTATCTTACTGAAGTTTACATAAAGCCATAACGGCATAACGGCAGTATATTTGGGTGAATTCCGTAATCTTTTATTTAGGTATAAAATCGATTTTCTTGTACATACACATTTAGCAATCGATATCGAAATGCTTCAAATCATTAGTTTAACATATTTAAGTTAATAAACCTTCTTTAACGACTGAAGTTTGCAAAATAGCCATGACGGCATAATGGCAGTGCATTTAGAAGAATTCCGTAATCTTATATTTAGGTATAAAGTCGATTTTTTTTGTATATACACATTTAGCTATCGATATCGAAGTGCTTCAAATCATTAGTTTAACATTTTTAAAAGTTAATTAACCTTCTTTAACGTATTGAAGGTTATAAAGCCATGGCGGCATAACGACAGTGCATGTGGAAGAATTCCGTAATCTTATATTTAGGTAAAAATGTCGATTTTGTTGTATATACACATTTTGCAATCGATATCGAAATGCTTCAAATAACTGGTTTAGTATATTTAAGTTAATTAACCTTCTTTATTTTACTGAAGTTTACATAAAGCCATAACGGCATAACGGCAGTATTTGGGTGAATTCCGTAAGCTTTTATTTAGGTATAAAATCGATTTTCTTGTACATACACATTTAGCAATCGATATCGAAATGCTTCAAATCATTAGTTTAACATATTTAAGTTAATTAACCTTCTTTAACGACTGAAGTTTACATAAAGCCTTAACGGCATAACGGCAGTGCATTTAGAAGAATTACGTATCTTATATTTAGGTATAAAGTCGATTTTCTTGTATATACACATTTAGCAATCGATATCGAAGTGCTTCAAATCATTAGTTTAACATATTTAAGTTAATAAACCTTCTTTAACGCACTGAAGTCTTCATAAAGCCTTAACGGTATAACTGCAGTGCATTTAGAAGAATTCCGTAATCTTATATTTAGGTATAAAGTCGATTTTCTTGTATATACACATTTAGCAATCGATATCGAAATGCTTCAAATCATTAGTTTAATATATTTAAGTTAATAACCTTCTTTAACGTACTGAAGTTACATAAAGCCATGACGGCATAACGGCAGTGCATTTAGAAGAATTCCGTAAGCTTATATTTAGGTATAAAGTCGATTTTCTTGTATATACACATTTAGCAATCGATATCGAAATGCTTCAAATCATTAGTTTAACATATTTAAGTTAATTAAACGTTCTTTAACGCACTGAAGTCTACATAAAGCCTTAAGGGTATAACTGCAGTGCATTCAGAAGAATTCCGTAAACTTCTATTTAGGTATAAAGTCGATTGTGTTGCATATACACATTTAGCAATCGATATCGAGATGCTTCAACTCATTAGTTTAACATATTTGAGTTAATAAACCTTCTTTAACAAGCTGAAGTTGGCATAAATCCATGGCGGCATAACGGCAGTGCATGTAGAAGAATTCCGTTATCTTATATTTAAGTATAAAGTCGATTTTGTTGTATATACACATTTAGCAATCGATATCGAAATGCTTCAAATCATTAGTTTAACATATCTAAGTTAATAAACGTTCTTTAACGCACTGAAGTCTACATAAAGCTGAAATTTACTGGAATTTATATAAAGCCATAACAGTATAACGGCAGTGCATTTAGAAGAATTACGTTATCTTATATTTAGGTATAAAGACGATTTTCTTGTATATACGCATTTAGCAATCGATATCGACGTGCTTCAAATCATTAGTTTAACATATTTAAGTTAATAAACCTTCTTTAACGCACTGAAGTCTTCATAAAGCCTTAACGGTATAACTGCAGTGCATTTAGAAGAATTCCGTAATGCCTCAAATCATTAGATTAATATATTAAGTTAATAAAGCTTCTTTAACGCACTGAAGTTAACATAAAGCCATGGCGGCATAACGGCAGTGCATGTAGAAGAAATCCGTAATCTTATATTTGGGTATAAAGTCGATTTTCGTGTATATACTCATTTAGCAATCGATATCGAAATGCTTCAAATCATTAGTTTAATATATTAAAGTTAATAAAGCTTCTTTAACGCACTGAAGTCTTCATAAAGCCTTAACAGTATAACTGCAGTGCGTTTAGAAGAATTCCGTAATCTTGTATTTAGGTATAAAGTCGATTTTGTTGTATACACTCATTTAGCAATCGATATCGAAATGCTTCAAATCATTACTTTAATATATTTAAGTTAATACAGCTTCTTTAACGCTCTGAAGTTAACATAAAGCCATGGCGGCATAACGGCAGTGCATTTAGAAGATTTCCGTAAGCTTATATTTAGGTATAAAGTCAATTTTGTTTTATATAGACACTTAGCAATCGATATCGAAATGCTTCAAATCATTAGTTTACAATATTTAAGTTAATTAAACATCTTTATTTTACTGAAGTCTACAAAAGCCTTAACGGCATAACGGCAGTGCATTTAGAAGAATTCCGTAATCTTATATTTAGGTATAAAGTCGATTTTGTTGTATATAGACATTTAGCAATCGATATCGAAATGCTTCAAATCATTAGTTTACTATATTTAAGTTAATTAAACATCTTTATTTTACTGAAGTCTACAAAAGCCTTAGCGGCATAACGGCAGTGCATTTAGAAGAATTACGTAATCTTATATTTAGGTATAAAGTCGATTTTCTTGTATATACACATTTAGCAATCGATATCGAAATGCTTCAAATCATTAGTTTAACATACTTAAGTTAATAAACCTTCTTTAACGCACTGACGTCTTCATAAGGCCTTAGCGGTATAACTGCAGTGCATTTAGAAGAATTCCGAATTCTTATATTTAGGTATAAAGTTGATTTTATTGTATGTACACATTTAGCAAGCGATATCGAAATGCTTCAAATCATTAGTTTAATATATTTAAGTTAACTAACCTCCTTTAACGTATTGAAGTTGATATAAAGCCATGGCGGCACAACGGCAGTGCATGTAGAAGAATTCCGTTATCTTATATTTAGGTGTAAAGTCGATTTTCTTGTATATACACATTTAGCAATCGATATCGAAATGTTTCAAATCATTAGTTTAACATATTTAAGTTAATTAACCTTCTTTAACGCACTGAAGTCTACATAAAGCCTTAAGGGTATAACTGCAGTGCATTCAGAAGAATTCCGTTATCTTATATTTTCTTGTATATACACATTTAGCAAGCGATATCGAATTGCTTCAAATCATTAGTTTAACATATTTAAGTTAATTAACCTTCTTTAACGTATTGAAGTTGATATTAAGCCATGGCGGCATAACGGCAGTGCATCGAGAAGAATTCCGTAATCTCATATTTATGTATAAAAACGAATTTCTTTTATATACACATTTAGCAATCGATAACGAAATGCTTCAAATCATTAATTTAACACATTTAAGTTAATTAACCTTCTTTATCTTAATGAAGTTTACAAAAAGCCATAACGGTATAACGGCAATGCATTGGGAAGAATTCCGTAATCTTATATTTAGGTATAAAGTCGATTTTGTTGTATATACACATTTAGCAATCGATATCGAGATGCTTCGACTCATTAGCTTAACATATTTAAGTTAATAAATCTTCTTTAACAATCTGAATTTGCATATAGCCACGGCGGTATTACGGCAGTGCATTTGGAAGAATTCCGTAATCTTCTATTTAGGTATAAAGTCGATTTTCTTGTATTTACATATTAAGCAATCGATATCGAAATGCTTTAAATCATTAGTTTAACATATTTAAGTAAATTAATCTTCTTTATCTTACTGAAGTTTACAAAAAGCCATAACGATATAACGGCAGTGCATTGGGAAGAATTCCGTAATCTTATATTTAGGTATAAATTCGATTTTCTTGTATATACACATTTAGCAGGCGATATCGAATTGCTTCAAATCGTTAGTTTAACATATTTAAGTTAATTAACCTTCTTTAACGTATTGAAGTTGATATAAAGCCATGACGGCATAACGGCAGTGCATTGAGAAGAATTCCGTAATCTTATATTTATGTATAAAAACGATTTTCTTTTATATACACATTTAAAAATCGATAACGAAATACTTCAAATCATTAGTTTAACATATTTAATTTAATTAACCCTCTCTATCTTACTGAAGTCTGCATAAAGCCTTAAGGGCATAACTGCAGTGCATTCAGAAGAATTCCGTTATCTTATATTTAGGTATAAAGTCGATTTTCTTGTATATACACATTTAGCAATCGATATCGAATTGCTTCAAATCTCTAGTTTAACATATCTAAGTTAATAAACGTTCTTTAACGCACTGAAGTCTACATAAAGCTTTAAGGGTATAACTGCAGTGCATTCAGAAGAATTCCGTTATCTTATATTTAGGTATAAATTCGATTTTCTTGTATATACACATTTACCAATCGATATCGAAATGCTTTAAATCATTAGTTTAACATATTTAAGTAAATTAATCTTCTTTATCTTACTGAAGTTTACAAAAAGCCATAACGATATAACGGCAGTGCATTGGGAGGAATTCCGTAATCTTATATTTAGGTATAAATTCGATTTTCTTGTATATACACATTTAGCAGGCGATATCGAATTGCTTCAAATCAATCGTTTAACATATTTAAGTAAATTAACCTTCTTTAACGTACTGAAATTTATATAAAGCCATAACGGCAGTGTATTTCGAAGAATTCCGTAATCTTATATTTAGATATAAAATCGAATTTGTTGTATATACGCATTAAGCAATCGATATCGAAATTCTTCAAATCATTAGTTTAACATATTTAAAATAATTAACCTTCTCTAACGTAATGAATAATGATATATGCCATGGTGGCCTAACGACAGTGCATTTAGAAGAATTCCATAATCTTATATTTAGGTATAAATTCGATTTTGTTGTATATACGCAATTGGCAATCGATATCGAAATGCTTCAAATCATTCGTTTAACATATTTAAGTTAATTAACCTTCTTTATCTTACTG
Organism: Bactrocera correcta; assembly: GCA_027475135.1. NCBI lineage: Eukaryota > Metazoa > Arthropoda > Insecta > Diptera > Tephritidae > Bactrocera > Bactrocera correcta. The sequence goes on along the minus strand of JAPZAG010000456.1, from coordinate 35,043 downwards.
AAGTTTACATAAAGCCATAACGGCATAACGGCAGTATATTTGGGTGAATTAAGAAAGCTTTTATTTAGGTATAAAATCGATTTTCTTGTACATACACATTTAGCAATCGATATCGAAATGCTCAAATCATTAGTTTAACATATTTGAGTAAATTAACCTTCTTTAACGTACTGAAATCTATATAAAGCCATAACAGCATAACGGCAGTGCATTTAGAAGAATTACGTTATCTTATATTTAGGTATAAAGTCGATTTTCTTGTATATACGCATTTAGCAATCGATATCGAAATGCTTCAAATCATTAGTTTAACATACTTAAGTTAATAAACCTTCTTTAACGCACTGACGTCTTCATAAGGCCTTAGCGGTATAACTGCAGTGCATTTAGAAGAATTCCGAATTCTTATATTTAGGTATAAAGTTGATTTTCTTGTATGTACACATTTAGCAAGCGATATCGAAATGCTTCAAATCATTAGTTTAACATATTTAAGTTAACTAACCTCCTTTAACGTATTGAATTTGATATAAAGCCATGGCGGCATAACGGCAGTGCATTTAGAAGAAGTCCGTAGTCTTATATTTAGGTATAAAGTCGATTTTCTTGCATATATACCCATTTAGCAATCGATATCGAAATGCTTCAAATCATTAGTTTAACATATCTAAGTTAGTAAACGTTCTTTAACGCACTGAAGACTACATAAAGCCTTAAGGGTATAACTGCAGTGCATTCAGAAGAATTCCGTAAACTTCTATTTAGGTATAAAAACGATTTTGTTGCATATACACATTTAGCAATCGATATCGAGATGCTTCTACTCATTAGTTTAACATATTTGAGTTAATAAACCTTCTTTAACAAACTGAAGTTGGCATAAATCCATGGCGGCATAACGGCAGTGCATGTAGAAAAATTCCGTAACTTATATTTAGGTGTAAAGTCGATTTTCTTGTATATACACATTAAGCAATCAATATCGAAATGCTTCAAATCATTAGTTTAACATATTTAAGTTAGCTAACCTTCTTTAACGCACTGAAGTCTACATAAAGCCTTAAGGGTATAATTGCGGTGCATTCAGAAGAATTCCGTTATCTTATATTTTCTTGTATATACACATTTAGCAAGCGATATCGAATTGCTTCAAATCATTAGTTTAACATATTTAAGTTAATTAACCTTCTTTAACGTATTGAAGTTGATATTAAGCCATGGCGGCATAACGGCAGTGCATCGAGAAGAATTCCGTAATCTCATATTTATGTATAAAAACGAATTTCTTTTATATACACATTTAGCAATCGATAACGAAATGCTTCAAATCATTAATTTGACATATTTAAGTTAATTAACCTTCTTTATCTTACTGAAGTTTACAAAAAGCCATAACGGTATAACGGCAATGCATTGGGAAGAATTCCGTAATCTTATATTTAGGTATAAAGTCGATTTTGTTGTATATACACATTTAGCAATCGATATCGAGATGCTTCGACTCATTAGCTTAACATATTTAAGTTAATAAATCTTCTTTAACAATCTGAATTTGGCATATAGCCACGGCAATATTACGGCAGTGCATTTGGAAGAATTCCGTAATCTTCTATTTAGGTATAAAATCGATTTTCTTGTATTTACATATTAAGCAATCGATATCGAAACGCTTTAAATCATTAGTTTAACATATTTGAGTTAATTAACCTTCATTAACGTAATGAAGGTGATATAAAGCCAGTGCATTTAGAAAAATTCCGTAATCTTATATTTAGGTATAAGTTCGATTTTGTTGTATATAGGCATTTAGCAATCGATATCGAAATGCATCATATAACTGGTTTAGCATATTTAGGTTAATTAACCCCCTCTATCTTACTGAAGTTTACATAAAGCCATAACGGCATAACTGCAGTATGTTTGGGTGAATTCCGTAATCTTTTATTTAGGTATAAAATCGATTTTCTTGTACATAAACATTTAGTAATCAATATCGAAATGCTTCAAATCAATCGTTTAGCATATTTAAGTAAATTAACCTTCTTTAACGTACTGAAATTTATATAAAGCCATAACGGCAGTGTATTTCGAAGAATTCCGTACTCTTATATTTAGATATAAAATCGAATTTGTTGTATATACGCATTAAGCAATCGATATCGAAATTCTTCAAATCATTAGTTTAATATATTTAAAATAATTAACCTTCTCTAACGTAATGAATAATGATATATGCCATGGTGGCCTAACGACAGTGCATTTAGAAGAATTCCGTAATCTTATATTTAGGTATAAATTCGATTTTGTTGTATATACGCATTTGGCAATCGATATCGAAATGCTTCAAATAACTGGTTTAGCATATTTAAGTTAATTAACCTTCTTTATCTTACTGAAGTTTACATAAACGGCATAACGGCAGTATATTTGGGTGAATTAAGTAAGCTTTTATTTAGGTATAAAATCGATTTTCTTGTACATACACATTTAGCAATCCATATCGAAATGCTCAAATCATTAGTTTAACATATTTGAGTAAATTAACCTTCTTTAACGTACTGAAATCTATATAAAGCCATAACAGCATAACGGCAGTGCATTTAGAAGAATTAAGTTATCTTATATTTAGGTATAAAGTCGATTTTCTTGTATATACGCATTTAGCAATCGATATCGACGTGCTTCAAATCATTAGTTTAACATATTTAAGTTGATAAACCTTCTTTAACGCACTGAAGTCTTCATAAAGCCTTAACGGTATAACTGCAGTGCATTTAGAAGAATTCCGTATTCTTATATTTAGGTATAAAGTCGATTTTCTTGTATTTAGATATTTAGCAATCGATATCGAAATGCTTCAAATCATTAGTTTAACATATTCAAGTTAATTAACTCTCACTGTCTTACTGAAGTCTACATAAAGCCTTAACGTTATAACGGCAGTGCATTTAGAAGAATTCCGTTATCTTATATTTAGGTATAAATTTGATTTTCTTGTATGTACACATTTAGCAAGCGACATCGAAATGCTTCAAATCACTAGTTTAACATATTTAAGTTAATTAACCTCCCTTAACGTATTGAAGTTAACATAAAGCCATGGCGGCATAACGGCAGTGCATTTAGAAGAATTTCGTAAGCTTATATTTAGGTATAAAGTCGATTTTGTTGTATATAGACATTTAGCAATCGATATCGAAATGCTTCAAATCATTAGTTTACAATATTTAAGTTAATTAAACATCTTTGTTTCACTCAATGTCTGGTTCACTTACCACTTGATCGCTTTCTTTCCTTTTAAAATAAAAAAACTCGGGATTCACACTTGGTTCGTAACAATGTATTAAATGTAACGCTTTACTTGTGGGTTTTCTTACAAGCGAATCAACCCTGGATTTGTGGGTTTCTCTCTTTTTTTTTTTTTTTTTTTTTAACAAATATATGTGCACTTAATATAACACAATGTTAAGTTCTAATAAAACTTCACTAGCGGACTTTCGAAGTATGCAGGTGGATCGAGCTGGAGCGCTGCGTAGCGGTGGCGGAAAAACGACGTAGATTTCACGATGGTCGAATCTGTACTGCTTGCTGAATAGCCTGACCCTTTTTATGTGGAGTGGTGTGGTGTGTGTTTGAATGTGTGGATCCTCTTGCGTGTGGGTGGTGTTGATGTGGAGTGTGGTGATGTCGAGGCGAGTGTGGTGAGTGTGCGTGTTAGAGATGAGTGTAGGTGTGGTGTGGGGCGGCGACTAAGGCTCATTTAGCCATCCCGGCCCCCCTAGGCGAATATTTCAGCCTAGAATCCTCTGAAGCTGCTGCAGAGTGGCTACGACGCTGCTGAGGCCTGAGGTGTGGCGCGGACGCGGTCGTTGTTGCTGGCGTCGTGTGGACGCCCCATTATGTGGACGCCGGGCACGGGATGATGATGGCCCTATGGTTCGACGGGGCCGTGCATCCCGGCTTAATGGCGGTCGTTGTACTGCGCCGCGGTTGCGGCCGGCAGGAGGTTGGCTGGTGCCATTTCGAGGTGTACGGTGCAACATAGTGTGATGCGGGCGCATACACATTTGGCACAGATTGCCCGACGTACACTCGTGAGTTTGGTGGACCGGCGTCAGGCAATTCAGACAATGGCCGTGCGCCTGCACGACCAACTGGCGTTGTTGAGGCGGTAACCCCTTAAAGATGACACATTGTGGCAGCCGGTGGGGTCGACGGCATAGGGGACATCTACGGCGTTGTGGGTCGACGACAAGCGCGGGTGTTGGCGGCAATGCTACCCTTCCATTCCGAGGCGCCGTTGGTGTGGTTGTTCGGGGCGCTGCAACTGGAGCAGCCGCAACTGGGGCAGCCGCCTGGCGTGGCACATTGACAGCCGAACGAGTGGTTGGTGTCGGGGCTGCTGGCATGTCTACATCCATATTGACCTGTTTGAAAGAGGGTTATTTCAATTAGGATTTGGTTGCTATAGGACATATGAGCATGGCTGCCACGTTATGCGGCATGAGTGAGTCGTTAGATTAATCGACTACATTTGTGTGGTATTTTAAATATATATATGTATACGTATTTATATAAATTTTTATTTTATTTGTTTTTCTATTCGGTTTATTTAAGCGGTTTATCGGTTTTTGTTTCGCGGTTATCGGCGATCGGTAAGAAGCATAGTTTGACGAGCGGTCTTGTTAGCTTTCCGGATTGCGTACGGAGATCGACTACGCGAATATGACCGTCGGAGCCTGGATAAAGCTTCTCTATGCGGCCCAGCCGCCATTCGGTAGGTGGCAGGCAATCGTCGTGAATCAGGACACAATCTCCAACTTTTGGCGCATTTTCTGTATTTTTCCACCGGTACCTCTTGTGGAGGTCCTTTATATAGTCCTCTTTCCATCGGCTACTGAAATTATGATGGAGAATTTTAATTCTTTCCCATCTATTTAATAAGGAAAGCGACTCCACGCCTGGCTCAGGTGTGGCCAGAATGGGTGCTCCTTTTAAGAAATGCCCTGGAGTTAGGGCTGTGAAGTCGGAGGGATCTTGTGATAGTACTGTGAGCGGCCGTGAGTTGAGAACGGCTTCAATTTTAGCTAATAATGTCGTGAATTCTTCATAGTTAAATTTATAGCTGCCGGCTAGCTTCTTGAAATGAGATTTGAAGCTCTTTACAGCTGATTCCCATAAACCACCCATATGAGGAGCGCTTGGAGGTATAAATTGCCAATTGATACCTTGAGGGGCGTACTTTTGTACGATATCAGGGGACACTTGTGTTAAGAAATCCACAAACTGTTTTTCTGTGGCTCGTTGGGCTCCTATGAATGTTTTGCCATTATCGCTCATGATTTTGGAGGGGAAGCCACGTCGAGCGACGAAACGAGCAAATGCCGCGAGAAAAGCCTCCGTCGTCAGATTAGTACACAGCTCAAGGTGAACTGCCTTTGTCGTGAAACATACAAAGACAGCCACATAGCCTTTCATGAGAGTGGGAGATCTTAGCATGGACGCCTTTATTTGAAAAGGCCCAGCAAAATCGACACCTGTGGTCGTGAAAGGCGGAGCGAAATTGCAGCGTTCAGGTGGAAGTGCTGCCATAATCTGAGTTCGCATTTTTTGCTTATGCATAGTGCAGATTTTGCACATGAAAATGCATTTTTTGATCTGGGGCTTAAGACGGGGAATATAATACTCTTGGCGTACCATGTGTTGCATGAGGCGCTGTTCGGCGTGCAACATTAATATGTGGATGTAATTCAGGAGTAATGTGGCAAAAGGAGACTTCTCAGGTATTATGATGGGGTGGCGTTCGTTGTAAGTCAGGCTTGAATTAGCGAGCCGACCATTGGCACGAAGCAGACCTTTCGTGTCTAAAAATGGGTTTAGTACTAGGAGTGAGCTCTTTTTGTCAATTGGCTTCGATTCTCTTAGTAACGATATGTCGCGACTGAAGTAGCGCGTTTGGGTTGAGGCGATAAGCGCGACCTTTGCCTTTTGTAAGTCCTGGTGCGTCAATGTATCGCAATGAGTGTAAGTTACTCCTTTAACTTTAAGTTTAAGTTGCTCAATGAATTTGAGCATATATGCGACAACTCTGAGGGCTCGGGGGAACGATGAAAATCGTTCAAGGATTTCATTATCATCCACTATTGTATGATAGATGTCGATTTTTCGACTCTCTGGGGCGATTATGTTGCGCATTGTCGATTGTGGCCAAGAATCTGAGGATTCGGTTAACCATCGGGGGCCATTCCACCAGAGCGTGGTGGTGGCAAGATCCAGGGGTTTGCACCCTCTTGTACCTAGATCAGCAGGATTGTCGGCACTGGCTACGTGTCGCCATGTGGCTGCTCCTACTAGGTCAAGTATTTGAGAGGTTCGATTAGAAATATATGTTTTCCACGAGTGTGGTGGCTTTTCTAACCAGGCTAGAACGATTTCGGAATCGGACCATAGATATAATTTGCATTTGGTCATGTTCATGTGGGTCTGCACTATGGAAACCAGCTTGGCTAGTAGCAGAGCGCCACAGAGTTCAAGTCGTGGTAGACTTATCGTTTTTAGAGGTGCTACTTTTGCTTTTGCGGCTAGTAGGTGGCTTGTGGTTGCGGTGTCGCTTTGTGCGCGCACATAGATCGTGGCACAATATGCCTTTTCAGAGGCATCGCAGAAGCCGTGTAGTTCCACTTTGTATTCGGGGGAGTAATTTACCCACCGTGGAATTTGTATCTGCGAGATGTCTTTTAGATTATTAGCAAACCGGGACCACTTCTCTAAGCGAAGAGGTTTCACTTGTTCGTCCCAGTCTGTTCCGTCTAGCCATAATTCTTGAATCAGGATTTTCGCTTGTATCATAATTGGCGCAAGCCATCCTGCGGGGTCAAAAAGTTTTGCCATTGAGGATAAAATTTGCCTCTTTGTTATGGCGGATAATGCGGTTATGGACTCTGTCGTGTATGAGAACTGGTCCGATATCGCATTCCATTGGATGCCCAGTGTTTTTGTTATACTTTCCTTTTCAAATATAAGGAAATTAGAATCCAATTTGTTATCGTTTGGTATATTTTTTAAGATACTTGGGTGATTAGCTGTGATCTTTTTTAGAGGAAACCCTGCGGTGTTGAGGGCCTTTATCACTTGTGATAAGGACTCGTATGCTTGTGAGAGGCTGTGGCTCCCAGACAGGATATCGTCTACATACGTATGTGTTTTTAAGACTTGTGTTGCCAGAGGAAATTCTGACTTTGTGTCTTCTGCCAGTTCGTGGAGTGTACGAATGGCGAGGTATGGGGCACAGTTTACGCCAAAGGTAACTGTTTTTAATTTAAAGTCGCGTAATGGACTATTGGGAGATTTTCGGAAAATAATTCGTTGAAAATCCTGATCATCTTTGTGTACGACTATTTGTCGATACATTTTTTCAACATCCCCATTGAAAACGTATTTGTATATACGCCAATTTAGTATGAGGAGCATTAAATCTGGTTGGAGTGTGGGGCCCGTGAATAGAATATCGTTGAGCGAATTCCCCGAGCTAGTGCATCTGGAGGCATTAAAGACAACTCTAACTTTTGTTGTTTTTTTGTCAGGCTTAACTACTGCATGGTGTGGCAAGTAGAATGAGTGATATTTACCTTTTATGATTTTTTCGCATGGGCTTACTTCCTCCATGTGATCTAAATGGAGGTATTCTTCTAAAACACCATCATAATGTTGTTTGAGCTCACCCTTTCTAAGTAGGTTTTTTTCCATACTTAGAAACTGCTGTATTGCAGAGGTGCGAGAGTGACCTATGGCGAGTGTATCTGGAAATTGTTGTTTAAATGGTAGTCGTACGACATACCGACCATTTCTTGATCTAGTAGTTGTGGCTTTGTAAAAGTCTTCACAATACTGATCTTCTGGCGTTGTAATGGTAATGGGGGGGAGTTCTTCTAATTCCCAAAATTTCCTTAATTGTGAATTAAGGAATTCATTGGATATCTCTTCCACTTGAGTTGTCATGGCGGTAACTGGTTCTGTTACTAGTCCACTTAGTATCCAACCGAATATAGTATTTTGTGCTAGAAGGGTGTTTGAAATTTTCTCAACCCCTTCTAGAATAATTTGAGGAATAAGGTCGCTGCCTAATAGAAGATCTATTTGAGCGGGGGTGTTGCAGTTAGGATCTGCTAGCTTTAGGTGTGTAACCTTTTGCCAATGCTTGCTATTTATATGATAGCTTGGCAGCATGTTCGTAAGTTGCGGTAAGACTATAGCTTCTGCTTGAATGCGCTTATCCGCTTGGGGGGAAATTAGGGTAATGGGGCAGATTTTATTTGAGTTTTGTACTACTCTTCCACCCATTCCCGTAATTTCATAATTGGCATGTTTTGTTGGCAGTTTTAGCCTATTTTGTGCCCTAGACGCTATGAATGATCGTTGTGATCCTTGGTCTATTAGGGCTCTCAATTTGAAAAGTTCTCCTCGGTGTTCGATGGAGATAACTGCTGTGGGTAGTAGTACCCTACTTTGGTTCTCGCTGTGAAGCGTTTGTGTTTTTAAGGCCTTTGAGCAACATGGTGTCTCTTGGCAAATTTCGGGATTTTGTGTTTCGGGAGTTGCGGTTGCAACTAAACCCGTGGCTCTTTTGGAGAAAGCGCTACTTTGGGGTGTGCTAGGAAAGTTATTGAAATGCAACATTGAATGATGCCTCTTGTGGCAATATACGCAATTGAATTTGCTTTCGCAATTATTGAGATTATGTGAGTGGGACAAGCAGTTTGTACAGAGTCTTTTTGCTCTGACAAAGTTGTTCCTTTCATTGATATTAAGTTTTTTAAACTTTTCGCAAGCTTTTAGCTTGTGCCCTCCTTTACACAGTTCGCATGACGTTTGTTTGTATTGTTCGGATGTGAACGTTTGATTTTTAAAGAAGCTTCTATTTAAATTGTGGTTGTTACTAGCTTGGGGTCTAATAAAACTTCGATTTAGGTCTTGTTGAACGTTTTTAGTTCTGACCATTTTTTTATCTACCCTTTCCGCAATTTCATATTGAGCAGTTAAGAAATCTTTCATTTGTTGCCACGTTGGGCATTTTCTTCGTGATGAGAGCGATTGCTCCCACAGAAGCAAAGATTTTTCCGGTAGTGCCGCGGAGCATATATTTACTAGTATGGGGTCCCAATTGTGTGTGGGAATATTTTGTGTCGCTAGAACCGACAAGCAATTTGAAACAGTGGATTGAAGTTTTATAAATTCTTCACTTGTTTCTTTCTGAATCTTTGGTAAATTCATTAATATTGTGACTTGTTTGTCGACTAATATTCTTTCGTTTTCGTAACGAGCTTTTAGAGCTTCCCAAGCATAATTGAAATTTTCGTCATTAAGAGCGAACTGTTTGACTATTACGCCTGCTTGACCTTTTGTTTTATATCGGAGGTGATACAATTTTTGCGCTTGTGATAATTTAGGATGGTTTATGTACACGGCCGTAAACATGTCCCGGAAGGACGGCCATTGTTCATAACCTCCGTGAAATATTTCTGTATCACAAGCTGGCACTTTAAGGTGAATGCCGGAACTCGCCTCTTGGCTTTGAATTGGAGGCAGCTCTACTCTCGGTTGTGGAGTAGGTGCAATTGCTTTTATTAATCTCAATTGATCGGAGATCATAGCTCTCGTTTCCTCGTACTGGTCTAAGCAGTTTTCGTATTTGGAGCAAGCCGAGGATTTAAAATTTTCCGGAAGATCTGATTCGTCAGATTCTAGAATTGCGTCATACGCAGCTTGGAGACGTGTCCAGAAATTGCCTAGATTTTCTTTTTTGATTTCTAGTACCGATTCAGAATTGTCCTGAATCGGTGAAGATGAAAATCGAGTGCAGTATCGAATTAAACTGTCACTCTCAGCAATAAACTTAGTATATGAAATGTCTTTAATTTTTTTTTGCTTTGTAGCACCTTGCTTTGAGCGTGTAGCTTCAGCAGGTGTACATGGGCTCTTTTCTTCAGAAATCATTTTTTGTACTTTTAGATATTGAATCGATTTAGATTCCTTAGAATCTCCGTTCATTTAGATAATAGATAAAAATTGAAAATATGAGACAGAAAAAACTTCTCTCAGTGTATTATGGTAGCAATAGATACGTTTGAATCTTTAAGATACGCGGTTTGTATGTTTGTTGTATACACCAGTATCTAATAACGAACGCGTATTTTGTTTTCTTTATTATGATCTTATATTTTTGTTGTATACGCAAGGTAAGAACCAACGAACGAGTGTTTCGTTTTTCTTATTATAATATTGTATTATTGTTGTATCCGTATGTTAGGAACCAACGAACGAGTGTTTCGTTTTCCTTATTATAATATTGTATTATTGTTGTATCCGTATACGCAATGGCCGAACTAACGAGCAAGTGTTTCGTTTTCGTTATCCCTAATAGTTGTGCTATTAGTTTGTTTTGTTTCTTTCTATTTTATTTATTTCTTCGTATTTCTAATAGTTGTGCTATTAGTTTGTTCTTGTTTTTTCGATCTTATTTATTGCTTCGCACTCGTTCTTTTATAATTGCGTATACGGGCGATAATAAAGAAAGAGAAAAGGGTTAATGACCTTTGTATATAAAAGATTTCTTCCGTTTGCAATCCTGCTTGCTTGTGCTTTAGCAAGAACAAGAGGTATTGCTTAAAATACGCCGATTTGGCCTTTGGATATATGTCTAATATAAAATGAAATGTTAATATGCCGTATATATTGTAAAAAGATTTTACGGTTGCATTTACCGCACCGATTTTTTTTTTTTTTTTTTGAAATATTTAAATTGTAAGTTAAAATTTAATTTATTTATGTACACTATGTACGTTATATGTATGTATATAGCGGCATAGGCAAATTGTATGCCGTGTGTATGTATATATATTATTTGCCGTACGAATAGCGCGGAGAAGAAAATTGGTTAGATGCAGGTATGCACTCTAAGTACACATGAGAACATATGTAATCTTGCAGAACTTTATAATTGTTATTTATACATACATGTGTGTGTATGTTGTTTTCCAACTTTGGTTGGTACTTATATGTCAATATATGTATAAATAAATATAAAATATGAATATAAGTATTTGCATATATGTATGTTGTATTTTATGACTTTTATTTTTTCTTTTACGGATCGAAATTGTCCAAGCTTACTATTTAAGCAATCCTGCTTATACTTTTGGAGTATAAGGGGTATTGCCGGAAAACGGGGTCAAGTGTATACTTGAAAAATTTTTTTTTTTTTTTTTTAAATTTGTGTGTTTGGATACACAAGGGTAAGCGTAAATAGGACCTTTTGTATTAGATATGTATATGCCAGTATATATATAATTATATTATAGTATATACTGTTCATACATATATGTGGATGTACAAATATATATAGTGTACCAAACTGTTCTTCGGTTTCCCGGACATTAACCGTAAGTTGAAACAGTTTGGCAGCAACCGTTCTTTTAAAATGTTAACCGACTTGAATACAGTTGTTATGTATATAAACTGTATCTGTTAACCAACATACAAATATGAAATATATAATTTTTAAATAAAAAGTGGAGTCGATACAACTCACTTTGAGCCGCTTCAAGGGGCTAGGGATGTTTCTGCAGATAAAGGTGCCGATGCCTGTGATCCGGTTCCTTCCGTTTTTTATGTTTTTTGGCTTCCAAACTTTTGTTGTGTTGCTGCCGATGATGGTTTCCTTTCCTCTTTTTTGCTATTCCGGTTGTTGTTTGGTTCGTACTTATGTACAGATGTCTTTAGTAGATATACTTTATTTTCACAATTATCAATTTTATTATTTATTTATTTAAAATTTTTTTTTAAAATTATTGCACTTTGAAGTCACTGTTTTCCTTTCTTGTTTGTTTTTAAGCTTCGCGCCCGTTTTAAAGTTAAATTAATTTTCGCGCCCGGTTTTTTTTTTTTTTTTTTTATATTTTTTGTCTAGTTGTTCAGCACAGTATTGTATTTTTGTATTTATATGTATATTTATATATTTATATGTCACCCTGTTATATATTTATATGTTTTCCTTTTTGATTTTTGATAAAAATTATTATTTTTGTTTTTTTTTTTTTTGATTTTGATATAACGGTCGGGAACCGTTTCGTGTTTTCCGTTTTTCCACTTTGTTTTTTGTTTTTTTTTTTTTTGTATGTATGTAAGTATTTGCCACTTCACTTTAATTTAACTTGCATTAAATTTTTTTGTATATATGTATGTATGTATGTGTAGCCTCACTTACATTTTTTAATACCAAGTTTTGTAGGCTAATCTCACCGCACTTTTTTTTTTTTTTCAATAGTGCCGCTCTATCCGGCTCGAAGGACCAATGTTTCACTCAATGTCTGGTTCACTTACCACTTGATCGCTTTCTTTCCTTTTAAAATAAAAAAACTCGGGATTCACACTTGGTTCGTAACAATGTATTAAATGTAACGCTTTACTTGTGGGTTTTCTTACAAGCGAATCAACCCTGGATTTGTGGGTTTCTCTCTTTTTTTTTTTTTTTTTTTTTTAACAAATATATGTGCACTTAATATAACACAATGTTAAGTTCTAATAAAACTTCACTAGCGGACTTTCGAAGTATGCAGGTGGATCGAGCTGGAGCGCTGCGTAGCGGTGGCGGAAAAACGACGTAGATTTCACGATGGTCGAATCTGTACTGCTTGCTGAATAGCCTGACCCTTTTTATGTGGAGTGGTGTGGTGTGTGTTTGAATGTGTGGATCCTCTTGCGTGTGGGTGGTGTTGATGTGGAGTGTGGTGATGTCGAGGCGAGTGTGGTGAGTGTGCGTGTTAGAGATGAGTGTAGGTGTGGTGTGGGGCGGCGACTAAGGCTCATTTAGCCAATCTTTATTTTACTGAAGTCTACAAAAGCCTTAACGGCATAACGGCAGTGCATTTAGAAGAATTCCGTAAGCTTATATTTAGGTATAAAGTCGATTTTGTTGTATATAGACATTTAGCAATCGATATCGAAATGCTTCAAATCATTAGTTTACTAAATTTAAGTTAATTAAACATCTTTATTTTACTGAAGTCTACAAAAGCCTTAACGGCATAACGGCAGTGCATTTAGAAGAATTACGTAATCTTATATTTAGGTATAAAGTCGATTTTCTTGTATATACACATTTAGCAATCGATATCGAAATGCTTCAAATCATTAGTTTAACATACTTAAGTTAATAAACCTTCTTTAACGCACTGACGTCTTCATAAGGCCTTAACGGTATAACTGCAGTGCATTTAGAAGAATTCCGTATTCTTATATTTAGGTATAAAGTCGATTTTCTTGTATTTAGATATTTAGCAATCGATATCGAAATGCTTCAAATCATTAGTTTAACATATTCAAGTTAATTAACTCTCACTGTCTTACTGAAGTCTACATAAAGCCTTAACGTTATAACGGCAGTGCATTTAGAAGAATTCCTTTATCTTATATTTAGGTATAAATTTGATTTTCTTGTATGTACACATTTAGCAATCGATATCGAAATGCTTCAAATCATTAGTTTAACATATTTAAGTTAATTAACCTCCTTTAACGTATTGAAGTTATATAAAGCCATGAGTGGCATAACGGCAGTGCATTTAGAAGAATTCCGAAAGTCTTATATTTAGGTATAAAGTCGATTTTCTTGTATATACACATTTAGCAATCGATATCGAAATGCTTCAAATCATTAGTTTAACATATTAAGTAATAAACTTCTTTAACGCACTGAAGTCTACATAAAGCCTTAAGGGTATAACTGCAGTGCATTCAGAAGAATTCCGTAATCTTATATTTAGGTATAAAGTCGATTTTCTTGTATATACACATTTAGCAATCGATATCGAATGCTTCAAATCATTAGTTTAACATATTTAAGTTAATTAACTTCTTACTGAAGTCTACATAAAGCCTTAAGCGGTATAACGGCAGTGCATTAGAAGAATTCCGTTATCTTATATTTAGGTATAAATTCGATTTTCTTGTATATACACATTTAGCAAGCGATATCGAAATGCTTCAAATCATTAGTTTAACATATTTAAGTTAATTAACCTTCTTTAACGTATTGAAGTTGATATAAAGCCATGGGGCATAACGGCAGTGCATTAGAAGAATTCCGTAATCTTATATTTAGGTATAAAGTCGATTTTCTTGTATATACACATTTAGCAATCGATATCGAAATGCTTCAAATCATTAGTTTAACATATCTAAGTTAATAAACTTCTTTAACGCACTGAAGTCTACATAAAGCCTTAAGGGTATAACTGCAGTGCATTCAGAAGAATTCCGTTATCTTATATTTAGGTATAAAGTCGATTTTCTTGTATATACACATTTAGCAATCGATATCGAAATGCTTCAAATCATTAGTTTAACATATTAATTAATAAACTTTCTTTAACGCACTGAAGTCTACATAAAGCCTTAAGGGTATAACGGCAGTGCATTCAGAAGAATTCCGTTATCTTATATTTAGGTATAAATTCGATTTTCTTGTATATACACATTTAGCAATCGATATCGAAATGCTTCAAATCATTAGTTTAACATATTTAAGTTAATTAACCTTCTTTAACGTAATGAAGTATGATATAAGCCATGGCGGCATAACGGCAGTGCATTTAGAAGAACTCCGTAATCTTATATTTAGGTATAAATTCGATTTTCTTGTATATACTGCATTTAGGAATCGATATCGAAATGCTTCAAATAACTGGTTTAACATATTTATAGTTAATTAACCTTCTTTATCTTACTGAAGTTTACATAAAGCCTATAACGGCATAACGCAGTCATATTGGCGTGAACTTCAAGTAAGTTTATATTTAGGTATATAATCGATTTTCTTGTACATACACATTTAGCAATCGATATCGAAATGCTTCAAATCATTAGTTTAACATATTTAAGTTAATTAACCTTCTTTAACGCACTGAAGTCTACATAAAGCCATAAGCGGCATAACGGCAGTGCATTTAGAAGAATTCCGTTATCTTATATTTAGGTATAAAGTCGATTTTCTTGTATATACACATTTAGCAATCGATATCGAAATCTTCAAATCATTAGTTTAACATATTTAAGTTAATTAACCTTCTTTAACGCTAATGGAGTATATAAAGCCATGGCGGCTAACGACAGTGCATTTAGAAAATCCGTAATCTTATATTTAGGTATAGTTCGTTTTATTGTATATGACATTTGCAATCGATACAATGCTTCAAATAACTGGTTTAATCATATTTAAGTTAATTAACCTTCTTTATCTACTGAAGTTTACATAAAGCCATAACGGCATAACGGCAGTATATTGGAAGAATTCCGTAATCTTATATTTAGGTATAAAGTCGATTTTCTTGTATATACACATTTAGCAATCGATATCGAAAATGCTTCAAATCATTAGTTTAACATATTTAAGTTAATTAACCTTCATTAACCTAATGAAGGTGATATAAAGCCATGGCGGCATAACGACAGATGCATTTAGAAAAAGTCCGTAATCTTATATTTAGGTATAAGTTCGTTTTTATTGTATATGCACATTTTGCAATCGATACCAAAATGCTTCAAATAACTGGTTTAATCATATTTAAGTTAATTAACCTTCTTTATCTTACTGAAGTTTACAAAAAGCCAATGGCCGCCTAACGACAGTGCATTTAGAAAAATTCCGTAATCTTATATTTTGGTATAAATTCGATTTTGTTGTATATACGCATTTAGCAATCGATATCGAAATGCTTCATATAACTGGTTTAGTATATTTAGGTTAATTAACCCCCTCTATCTTACTGAAGTTTACATAAAGCCATAACGGCATAACGGCAGTATGTTTGGGTGAATTCCGTTATCTTTTATTTAGGTATAAAATCGATTTTCTTGTACATACACATTTAGCAATCAATATCGAAATGCTTCAAATCATTCGTTTAGCATATTTAAGTAAATTAACCTTCTTTAACGTACTGAAATTTATATAAAGCCATAACGGCATAACGGCAGTGTATTTCGAAGAATTCCGTAATCTTATCTTTAGATATAAAGCCGAATTTAGCAATCGATATCGAAATTCTTCAAATCATTAGTTTAACATATTTAAAATAATTAACCTTCTTTAACGTAATGAAGGTGATATAAAGCCATGGCGGCCTATCAACAGTGCATTTAGAAGAATTCCGTAATCTTATATTTAGGTATAAATTCGATTTTGTTGTATATACGCATTTAGCAATCGATATCGAAATGCTTCAGATAACTGGTTTAGTATATGTAGGTTAATTAACCTTCTTTATCTTACTGAAGTTTACATAAAGCCATAACGGCATAACGGCAGTATTTTTGGGTGAATTCCGTAAACTTTTATTTAGGTATAAAATCGATTTTCTTGTACATACACATTTAGCAATCGATATCGAAATGCTCAAGTCATTAGTTTAACATATTTGAGTAAATTAACCTTCTTTAACGTACTGAAATTTATATAAAGCCATAACAGCATAACGGCAGTGCATTTAGAAGAATTACGTTATCTTATATTTAGGTATAAAGTCGATTTTGTTGTATATAGACATTTAGCAATCGATATCGAAATGCTTCAAATCATTAGTTTACTAAATTTAAGTTAATTAAACATCTTTATTTTACTGAAGTCTACAAAAGCCTTAACGGCATAACGGCAGTGCATTTAGAAGAATTACGTAATCTTATATTTAGGTATAAAGTCGATTTTCTTGTATATACACATTTAGCAATCGATATCGAAAAGCTTCAAATCTTTAGTTTAACATACTTAAGTTAATAAACCTTCTTTAACGCACTGACGTCTTCATAAGGCCTTAACGGTATAACTGCAGTGCATTTAGAAGAATTCCGTATTCTTATATTTAGGTATAAAGTCGATTTTCTTGTATTTAGATATTTAGCAACCGATATCGAAATGCTTCAAATCATTAGTTTAACATATTCAAGTTAATTAACCCTCACTGTCTTACTGAAGTCTACATAAAGCCTTAACGGCATAACGGCAGTGCATTTAGAAGAATTCCGTTATCTTATATTTAGGTATAAATTTGATTTTCTTGTATGTACACATTTAGCAAGCGACATCGAAATGCTTCAAATCATTAGTTTAACATATTTAAGTTAATTAACCTCCCTTAACGTATTGAAGTTGATATAAAGCCATGGTGGCATAACGGCAGTGCATTTAGAAGAAGTCCGTAGTCTTATATTTAGGTATAAAGTCGATTTTCTTGTATATACCCATTTAGCAATCGATATCGAAATGCTTCAAATCATTAGTTTAACATATCTAAGATAATAAACGTTCTTTAACGCACTGAAGTCTACATAAAGCTTTAAGGGTATAACTGCAGTGCATTCAGAAGAATTCCGTAAACTTCTATTTAGGTATAAAGTCGATTTTGTTGCATATACACATTTAGCAATCGATATCGAAATGCTTCAAATCATTAGTTTAACTTTTTCAAGTTAATAAACCTTCTTTAACGCACTGACGCCTTCATAAAGCCTTAACGGTATAACTGCAGTGCATTTAGAAGAATTCCGTATTCTTAAATTTGGGTATAAAGTCGATTTTTTTGTATTTACATATTTAGCGATCGATATCGAAATGCTTCAAATCATTAGTTTAACATATTCAAGTTAATTAACCCTCTCTGTCTTACTGAAGTCTAATAAAGCCTTAACGGCATAACGGCAGTGCATTTAGAAGAATTCCGTTATCTTATATTTAGGTATAAATTTAATTTTCTTGTACATATGTACACATTTAGCAAGCGATATCGAAATGCTTCAACTCATTAGTTTAACATATTTAAGTTAATAAACCTTCTTTAGCGAACTGAAGTTGGCATAAAACCATGGCGGCATAACGGCAGTGCATGTAGAAGAATTCCGTTGTCTTATATTTAGGTATAAGGTCGATTTTCTTGTATATACACATTTAGCAAGCGATATCGAAATGCTTCAACTCATTAGTTTAACATATTTAAGTTAATAAACCTTCTTTAACGGTCTGAAGTTGGCATATAGCCATGGCGGCATAACGGCAGTGCATGTAGAAGAATTCCGTAATCTCATATTTAGGTATAAAGTCGATTTTCTTGTATATACACATTAAGCTATCGTAATCGAAATGCCTCAAATCATTAGATTAACATATTTAACTTAATAAACGCTTTTTAGCTTACTGAAGTCTACATAAAGCCTTAACGGTACAACGCCAGTGCATTTAGAAGAATTCCGTAAAGTTATAATTTTCTTTTTAGGTATAAAGTCAATTTTCTTTTATTTACACATTTAGCAATCGATATCGAAATGCTTCAAACCATTAGTTTAACATATTTAAAATAATTAACCTTCTTTAACGAACTGGAGTTGGCATAAAGCCATGGCGGCATAACGCTAGTGCATGTAGAAGAATTCCGTAATCTTATATTTAGGTATAAAGTCGATTTTGTTGTATATACTCATTTAGCAATCGATATCGAAATGCTTCAAATCATTAGTTTAATATATTTAAGTTAATAAAGCTTCTTTAACGCACTGAAGTTAACATAAAGCTATGGCGGCATAACGGCAGTGCATTTAGAAGAATTCCGTAATCTTATATTTAGGTATAAAGTCGATTTTGTTGTATATAGATATTTAGCAATCGATATCGAAATGCTTCAAATCATTAGTCTACTATATTTAAGTTAATTAAACATCTTTGTTTTACTGAAGTCTACAAAAGCCTTAACGGCATAACGGCAGTGCATTTAGAAGAATTACGTCATCTTATATTTAGGTATAAAGTCGATTTTCGTGTATATACTCATTTAGCAATCGATATCGAAATGCTTCAAATCATTAGTTTAAAATATTAAAGTTAATAAAGCTTCTTTATCCTACTGAAGTTTACATAAAGCCATAACGGTATAACGGCGGTGCATGTTGAAGAATTCCGTAATCTTATATTTAGGTATAAAGTCGATTTTCTTGTATATACACATTTAGCAATCGATATCGAAATGCTTCAAATCATTAGTTTAAAATATTAAAGTTAATAAAGCTTCTTTATCCTACTGAAGTTTACATAAAGCCATAACGGTATAACGGCGCTGCATGTAGAAGAATTCCGTAATCTTATATTTAGGTATAAAGTCGATTTTCTTGTATATACACATTTAGCAATCGATATCGAAATGCTTCAAATCATTAGTTTAACTTTTTCAAGTTAATAAACCTTCTTTAACGCACTGACGTCTTCATAAAGCCTTAACGGTATAACTGCAGTGCATTTAGAAGAATTCCGTATTCTTAAATTTGGGTATAAAGTCGATTTTCTTGTATTTACATATTTAGCGATCGATATCGAAATGCTTCAAATCATTAGTTTAACATATTCAAGTTAATTAACCCTCTCTGTCTTACTGAAGTCTAATAAAGCCTTAACGGCATAACGGCAGTGCATTTAGAAGAATTCCGTTATCTTATATTTAGGTATAAATTTGATTTTCTTGTATGTACACATTTAGCAAGCGATATCGAAATGCTTCAACTCATTAGTTTAACATATTTAAGTTAATAAACCTTCTTTAACGAACTGAAGTTGGCATAAAACCATGGCGGCATAACGGCAGTGCATGTAGAAGAATTCCGTTGTCTTATATTTAGGTATAAGGTCGATTTTCTTGTATATACACATTTAGCAAGCGATATCGAAATGCTTCAACTCATTAGTTTAACATATTTAAGTTAATAAACCTTCTTTAACGGTCTGAAGTTGGCATATAGCCATGGCGGCATAACGGCAGTGCATGTAGAAGAATTCCGTAATCTCATATTTAGGTATAAAGTCGATTTTCTTGTATATACACTAGGGTGGCCCTTATTTTTCAAGGTATTCCGATTCTCGATCGCACCGCCTAGAAATATGAGAATAGCCAAAAAACTAGTATATACAAAGTTTTAGATCAATCAAAAAAGATTTAGAGGTTGCGCAAGGAGCTTGAAATCCTGAAAAATTACGAATTTTTACATTTTCTTAAATTTTGTCTACCCTACTTCATTTGTTATGTGCGAAAGGTAATTTAACTTGTAATAATAAAAAATATAATATTATTTCTTATGATCTAATTAAAGATGATTTATTATGTGAATCAAATTGTTTTGTATAATCAGTTACAACTTGAAATAAATATTGTTTTTCTTGTTCGTCATTTGTTAGTATTCTATTATATTCTTCCATAAGTTTTACTCCACGTTCTGCTGTGTCGTTAACCACTTTTATATTTATAACAATATCCTTAGCTTTTTGATAGGTTTCTGTATCCCTCCAATAAAGTGGGTCTACCTGCAGAAATTCAGGTGAAATCCCAAACCGTCCAAAAAAATCAATTGTATTTGCTGTTACAAAATCATGTAGTTTTTTTCTTATAAATTCATTGATTTCACTGGATCTTACGTGTACCCTCTTTAAATTTTCCGTTTCCTGGTCGCAGTTGTCGCAGTTGTCGATGTTTTTAATTTTTTCCACAATATTTTATTTCATGGCATAAGAAACGTCATCGTCGAATAATGTCAATGCAATACATTCTTCAGACAGGTACCAGAGGTGTTTACAAAATTTTTTTATTGCAATTTCAGAGATTTTTTTATTAACATTTCTATACTCGTGAATTTCTTTAATAAAAGATAAGTCTTGAAGAGGTCCTTTAGACGGATTGGTGCAGTTAAACCAAAGCTTAACGTAGAATCTTATAATAAATGCGCATATACTTGCTAACGAATTCTCTTCATATTCCGTTAGTTTGAACTGTTCACGAAATAAATAGATCTTTAAGCAATATAATGCCTTAGACATCCACCGCGCATGATGAGTGGGACCTGGTACACGAAATTTTATGCCGTTATTTGCTCCTAGACATAAAGACGTCAATTCCAATAATTCCCTATAGTCATCTCTAACTATTTTCTTTTTCATCTCTTCCTTACAAAAATTTAAAATAGTATCTATGTTATCATTCAAACGTAATTTTAATTCATTGTTTTGTAGCAAGTCTTTAAAATTGTTTTTATCAATATTTTCCCAATTCTCTTGAAACCGGCGAAACAATTGGACGTCTTTACTTGTATTTACGGGAAAATAACACTCGAAAACCCCTCTCAGCATTATTTCATATATATGATGCCGACAAGGTAGATACAAAAGCTTTCGCTCAAGTTTTTCTTCTAACAACGTTGCAGCTCCTTTTATTACGCCCGTGTTAGTCGATGTCGTATCAAAACAACAGGCCACAATATGATCCTTCAAGTCCCATTCAAACATCAGTCCGTACAGCGTACCAGCTATTTCTGAGCCCGTTGCAGCATATAGTTTTGGAGCCCCAATTAAGTGTTCGCCATTCCTGTCAGTAACAACAACTGGAAGTCGTTCCACCTTTTCTCGACCTGTTATTTCCGGAAGGAGTTTTCCATCCCAATGCAAAGTGCCACAGTGTATCTATTTAAAAAAATGTACCATTCAAAATTTGTTCATTCAAGTGCAATATATGTAGATGTAATGTATATTTTTTTAAATAAAAAATTTCAAGGGATATACATATGTATGTAAGAAAATTTGTTTGAGAGTTTTATTACCCGAATACCGCGATTCAATGATCTAATCCGTACACGACTTACCATGAGGTTTTCTTTGTTGTTTTCTGATTTTTTTAACCGATTTAAATGCCTTTGGCGCTGCAATGATGTACGGTTTATTATAAGTTCATTTATATTATGTCCTAGTACTTCAGCAACGGCAGTGACAATATGCATTGCTGAACGATCACTAATTTTGCATTTATCTAGGGCAGATACGACTCTTTCAGTGAAGACTTCCTTCGTTCCTCGATTTTTGATGGAAGTGGAGCATGATGGATGAGAATCTTCTTCCATCTCACTTTCCAAACTTGTATGCACATCATCACTGTCTGAAAACAATTCTCCTGCTACAAATACATAAATGTCACCCCATTCAAATTGCAGTTTCATTCAAATACATACCTTCTGTGTTAATTGCCTCAATTTCGTTCTCCATATTTTCTACCACTCGTATCTTTCTTCTCATTTGTTCTTCTAAAATCGCTGCCTTTCTTTTCTCTTTCTGGGCAGTTTTGGTATCAACAACGCCAATACATCCCGGTCGCCCCTTTTTTCGTTGATTTATCAAAAACTTTTTGTCGGTGTCAATTTTAATTAGTTGTAATGCTTTAGCATGAGCAATATCAAATAAATCATCTAACATTTCACTAAATTGCTTTACTTTTTGATTTTTTTTTTCACTAGACCGATTTTTACTTTTTCCAATAGCTTGCCATTCTCTATGCATATTTTCCAACTTGCCAATGCAGTGTTTTTCATCTCTAATTGGAATTCTTGCTTTTTCCCAAAATACGAAAACTTCTTTTATAGTCAATCTAGCACTCTTACGAATTGATAATTTCACTATGTTATGATTATGAAAAAAACTGATAACACTTGTTTATTTGATGGTAGTTTTGCACCAAGAATTTGAGAGCTTGACGTTCCAATTAAGTAAATTTTCGACAGAAAATTATATTCACTCATTTTTATAATATTTTTCAAATTAAATTGTCTACACGCCACGATTTCTCTGTACACACTTTAGCGACTACGTTAGCACACTAGCTTTTAGCAATACAGAATATAAATTTTAATGACATTAGAACCGTTATAACGGTATATCACGAGCATGCGACGCTTGAGAGTGCACGTGCAACACATTTAATTTACTTTCATATTTGTATTTCTGTAACTATATCGTCAATCGACCGATTTTTAAGATTGTGGTAATTTTAGAAAGGTAATAAAATGCAGATCTTATTACGGTATGGAAAACCAGTAAGGGATAGTGTGGCTTTGAATGATGGAAGTCTGAGACATAAAAATGGCAAAAATTCTTAATTTTTCAGGATTTCAACCTCCTTGCGCAACCTCTAAACCTTTTTTGATTGACCCAAAACTTTGTCTATACTAGTTTTTGGGCTATTCGCATATTTCTAGGGGGTGCGATCGAGAATCCAGAAACTTTTTTTTCCTCCATACAACTAAGGGCCACCCTAATATACACATTAAGCTATCGATATCGAAATGCTTCAAATCATTAGATTAACATATTAAGATAATAAACGCTTTTTAGCTTACTGAAGTCTACATAAAGCCTTAACGGTATAACGCCAGTGCATTTAGAAGAATTCCGTAAAGTTATAATTTTATGTTTAGGTATAAAGTCGATTTTCTTTTACTTACACATTTAGCAATCGATATCGAAATGCTTCAAACCATTAGTTTAACATATTTAAAATAATTAACTTTCTTTAACGAACTGAAGTTGGCATAAAGCCATGGCGGCATAACGCTAGTGCATGTAGAAGAATTCCGTTATCTTATATTTAGGTATAAATTCGATTTTCTTGTATATACACATTTAGCAAGCGATATCGAAATGCTTCAAATCATTAGTTTAACATATTTAAGTTAGTTAACCTTCTTTATCCTACTGAAGTTTACATAAAGCCATAACGGTATAACGGCAGTGCATTTGGAAGAATTCCGTAATCTAATATTTAGGTATAAAGTCGATTTTGTTGTATATACACATTTAGCAATCGATATCGAGATGCTTCGACTCATTAGCTTAACATATTTAAGTTAATAAACCTTTTTAACGATCTGAATTTTGCATATAGCCACGGCGGTATTACGGCAGTGCATTTAGAAGAATTCCGTAATCTCCTATATAGGTATAAAGTCGATTTTCTTGTATTTACGTATTAAACAATCGATATCGACATGCTTCAAATCATCAGTTTAACATATTTAAGTTAATTAACACTCTCTATCTTACTGAATTCTACATAAAGCCTTAACGGCATAACGGCAGTGCAATTAGAAGAATTCCGTTATCTTATATTTAGGTATAAATTCGATTTTCTTGTATATACACATTTAGCAAGCGATATCGAAATGCTTCAACTCATTAGTTTAACATATTTAAGTTAATAAACCTTCTTTAACGAAATGAAGTTGGCATAAAGCCATGGCGGCATAACGGCAGTGCATGTAGAAGAATTCCGTTATCTTATATTTAGGTATAAAGTCGATTTTCTTGTATATACACATTTAGCAAGCGATATCGAAATGCTTCAAATCATTGGTTTAACATATTTAAGTTAATAAACCTTCCTTAACGAACTGAAGTTGGAATAAAGCCATGGCGGCATAACGGCAGTGCATGCAGAAGAATTCCGTTATCTTATATTTAGGTATAAAGTCGATTTTGTTGTATATACACATTTAGCAATCGATATCGAGATGCTTCAACTCATTAGCTTAACATATTTAAGTTAATACACCTTCGTTAACGATCTGAAGTTGGCATATAGCCACGGCGGCATTACGGCAGTGCATGTAGAAGAATTCCGTAATCTTTTATTACGTATAAAGTCGATTTTCTTTTATATACACATTTAGATATCGATATCGAAATGCTTCAAATCACTAGTTTAATATACTAATTTAATAAACATTTTTTAGCTTACTGAAGTGTACATAAAGCATTAACGGTATAACGGCAGTGCATTTAGAAGAATCCCGTTATCTTATATTTAGGTATAAATTCGATTTTCTTGTATATACACATTTAGCAAGCGATATCGAAATGCTTCAAATCATTAGTTTAAAATATTTAAGTTAATTAACCTTCTTTAACGTATTGAAGTTTATATAAAGCCTTGGCGGCATAACGGCAGTGCATGTAGAAGAATTCCGTATGTTATAATTTTATATTTAGGTATAAAATCGATTTTCTTGCATTTGCACATTTAGCAATCGATATCGAAATGCTTTAAACTATTAGTTTAACATATTTAAAATAATTAACCTTTTTTAGCGTAATGAAAGTGATATTAAGCCATGGCGGCATAACGACAGTACCTGTGGAAGAATTCCGTAATCTTATATTTAGGTATAAAGTCGATTTTCTTGTATATATACATTTCGCAATCGATATCGAAATGCTTCAAATCATGAGTTTAACATATTTAAGTAAATTAATCCTCTTTTTCTTACTGAAGTCTACAAAAGCCTTAACGGCATAACGGCAGTGCATTTAGAAGAACTACGTAGTCTTATATTTGGGTCTGAATTCGATTTTCTTCTATATACTAATTTAGCAGTCGATATCGAAATGCTTCAAATCATTAGTGTAACATATTTAAGTTAATAAACCTTCTTTAACGTATTGAAGGTGATGCAATGCCATGGCGGCATAACGACAGTACATTTGGTAGAATTCCGTAATCTTTTATTTAGGTATAAAGTCGATTTTCTTGTATATACACATTTAGCAATAGATATCGAAATGCTTCAAATCATTAGTTTAACATATTTAAGTAAATTAATCCTCTTTTTCTTACTGAAGTCTACAAAAGCCTTAACGGCATAACGGCAGTGCATTTGGAAGAGTTCCGTAATCTTATATTTAGGTATTAAGTCGATTTTGTTGTATATACGTATTTAGCAATCGACATCGAAATGCTTCAAATCATGAGTTTAACATATTTAAAATAATTAACTCTCTTTATCTTACTGAAGTCTACAAAAGCCTTAACGGCATAACGGCAGTGCATTTAGCAAACAGGCTGCCTACCTCGCAACGTTACGATCGACCACAACACGTGCGGGATGGGATAGATACCGAGAGTTGAAGAGGGAAGCGAGACGCATTTGTAGACAGAAACAGAAAGAGGCCGAAATGCGTGAGTACGAAGAGCTTGATAAGCTGGCCGACAGGGGTAATGCTCGAAAATTCTACGAAAAGATGCGGCGGCTTACAGAAGGTTTCAAGACCGGAGCATACTCTTGTAGAACCCCCAAAGGTGATCTAGTTACCGATGCCCAGAGCATACTTAAATTATGGAGGGAACACTTCTCCAGCCTGCTGAATGGCAGTGAACGCACAACACCAGGAGAAAGCGAACCCGATACCCCAATCGATGACGATGGAGCAGACGTTCCATTGCCCGACCATGAAGAAGTTCGAATAGCAATTGCCCGCCTGAAAAACAACAAAGCGGCAGGGGCCGATGGATTGCCGGCCGAGCTATTCAAACACGGCGGCGAAGAGCTCATAAGGTGCATGCATCAGCTTCTTTGCAAAATATGGTCGGACGAAAGTATGCCCAACGATTGGAATTTAAGTGTGCTATGCCCAATCCACAAAAAAGGAGACCCCACAATCTGCGCCAACTACCGTGGGATTAGCCTCCTCAATATCGCATATAAGGTTCTGTCGAGCGTATTGTGTGAAAGATTAAAGCCCACCGTCAACAAACTGATTGGACCTTATCAGTGTGGCTTTAGACCTGGTAAATCAACAACCGACCAGATATTCACGATGCGCCAAATCTTTGAAAAGACCCGTGAAAGGAGAATCGACACACACCACCTCTTCGTCGATTTCAAAGCTGCTTTCGACAGCACGAAAAGGAGCTGCCTTTATGCCGCGATGTCTGAATTTGGTATCCCCGCAAAACTAATACGGCTGTGTAAACTGACGTTGAGCAACACAAAAAGCTCCGTCAGAATCGGGAAGGACCTCTCCGAGCCGTTCGATACCAAACGAGGTTTCAGACAAGGCGATTCCCTATCGTGCGACTTTTTCAACCTGCTTCTGGAGAACTTAACAGAGAAGGTACCATCTTTTATAAGAGTGTACAACTGCTGGCGTATGCCGATGATATTGATATCATCGGCCTCAACACCCGCGCCGTTAGTTCTGCTTTCTCCAGACTGGACAAGGAAGCAAAAGAAATGGGTCTGGCAGTGAACGAGGGCAAGACGAAATATCTCCTGTCATCAAACAAACAGTCGTCGCACTCGCGACTTGGCACTCACGTCACTGTTGACAGTCATAACTTTGAAGTTGTGGATAATTTCGTCTATCTTGGAACCAGCGTAAACACCACCAACAATGTCAGCCTAGAAATCCAACGCAGGATAACTCTTGCCAACAGGTGCTACTTCGGACTAAGTAGGCAATTGAGAAGCAAAGTCCTCTCTCGACAAACAAAAACCAAACTCTATAAGTCTCTCATAATTCCCGTCCTCCTATATGGTGCAGAGGCTTGGACGATGATAACAACCGATGAGTTGACGTTGCGAGTTTTCGAGAGAAAGGTTCTGCGAAAGATTTATGGTCCTTTGCGCGTTGGCCACGGCGAATATCGCATTCGATGGAACGATGAGCTGTACGAGATATACGACGACATTGACATAGTTCAGCGAATTAAAAGAAAACACTCCAGCTCTGAAAGTATTCGACGCAGTACCCGCCGCGGGAAGCAGAGGAAGAGGAAGACCTCCACTCCGTTGGAAGGACCAAGTAGAGAAGGACCTGGCCTCGCTTGGAATATCCAATTGGCGCCACGTAGCGAAGAGAAGAAACGATGGCGCGCTGTTGTTGACTCGGCTATAATCGCGTAAACGGTGTCTACGCCAGTAAAGAAGAAAAAGATTTAGAAGAATTCCGTAATCTTATATTTAGGTATAAAGTCGATTTTCTTGTATATACTCATTTAGCAATCCATATCGAAATGCTTCGAATCATTAGTTTAACATATTTAAGTTAATTAACCCTCTTTATCTTACTCAAGTCTACAAAAGCCTTAACGGCATAAAGGCAGTGCATTTCGAAGAATTCCGTAATCTTATATTTAGGTATAAAGTCGATTTTCTTGTATATACTCATTTAGCAATCGATATCGAAATGCTTCAAATCGTTAGTTTAACATATTTAAGTTAATTAACCTTCTTTAACGTAATGAAGGTGATATAAAGCCATGGCAGCTTAACGACAGTGCATTTCGAAGAATTCCGTAATCTTATATTTAGGTATAAAGTCGATTTTCTTGTATATACTCATTTAGCAATCGATATCGAAATGCTTCAAATCGTTAGTTTAACATATTTAAGTTAATTAACCTTCTTTAACGTAATGAAGGTGATATAAAGCCATGGCAGCTTAACGACAGTGCATTTAGAAGAATTCCGTAATCTTATATTTAGGTATATAGTCGATTTTCTTGTATCTACACATTTAGCAATCGATATCGAAAATCTTCAAATCATTAGTTTAACATATTTAAGTTAATTAACCTTCTTTAACGTAAAGAGGGTAATATAAAGCCATAGCGGCTTAACGACAGTGCATTTAGAAGAATTCCGTAATCTTATATTTAAGTATAAAGTCGATTTTCTTGTATATACACATTTAGCTATCGATATCGAAATGCTTCAAATCATTAGTTTAACATATTAAGTTAATAAACATTTTTTAGCTTACTGAAGTCTACATAAAGCCTTAACGGTATAACGGCAGTGCATTTAGAAGAATTCCGTAATCTTTTACTTAGGTATAAAATCGATTTTCTTGTACATACACATTTAGCAATGGATATCGAAATGCTTCAAATCATAAGTTTAACATATATAAGTAAATTAATCCTCTTTAACTTACTGAAGTCTACAAAAGCCTTAACGGCATAACGGCAGTGCATTTGGAAGAGTTCCGTAATCTTATATTTAGGTATTAAGTCGATTTTGTTGTATACACGCATTCAGCAATCGACATCGAAATGCTTCAAATCATGAGTTTAACATATTTAAGATAATTAACCCTCTTTATCTTACTGAAGTCTACAAAAGCCTTAACGGCATAACGGCAGTGCATTTCGAAGAATTCCGTAATTTATATTTAGGCGTAAAGTCGATTTTCTTGTAAATACTCATTTAGCAATCGATATCGAAATGCTTAAATCATTAGTTTGACATATTTAAGTTAATTAACCTTCTTTAACGTAATGAAGGTGATATAAAGCCATGGCAGCATAACGACAGTGCATTTAGAAGAATTTCGTAATCTTATATTTAGGTATAAAGTCGACTTTCTGGTATTTACACATTTAGCAATCGATATCGAAATCTTCAAATCATTAGTTTAACATATTTAAGTTAATGAACCTTCTTTAACGTAATGAAGGTGATATAAAACCATAACGGCATAAAGGGAGTGTATTTCGATGTATTCCGTAATCTTATATTTAGCTATAAAGTCGACTTTCTTGTATATACTCATTTAGCAATCTATATCGAAATGCTTGAAATCATTAGTTTAATATATTTAAGTTAATAAAGCTTCTTTAACGCACCGAAGTTAACATAAAGCCATGGCGGCATAACGGCAGTGTATGTAGAAGAATTCCGTAATCTTATATTTAGGTATAAAGTCGACTTTCTTGTATATACTCATTTAGCAATCGATATCGAAATGCTTCAAATCATTAGTTTAATATATTTAAGTTAGAAAGCTTCTTTAACGCACTGAAGTTAGCATAAAGCCATGGCGGCATAACGGCAGTGTATGTAGAAGAATTCCGAAATCTTATATTTAGGTATAAAGTCGATTTTCTTGTATATATACATTTAGCAATCGATATCGAAATGCTTCAAATCATTGGTTTAAAATATTTAAGTTCATAAACCTTCTTTAACGAACTGAAGTTGGCATAAAGCAATGGGGGCATAACAGCAGTGCATTTAGAAGAATTCCGTAATCTTATATTTAGGTATAAAGTCCGATTTTGTTGTATATACGCATTAAGCAATCGATATCGAAATGCTTCAAATAACTGGTTTAACATAAGTAAGTTAATTAACCTTCTTTTACGTAATGAAGGTGATATAAAGCCATAACGGTATAAAGGGAGTGTATTTCGATGTATTCCGTAATCTTATGTTTAGCTATAAAGTCGACTTTCTTGTATATACTCATTTAGCAATCTATATCGAAATGCTTGAAATCATTAGTTTAATATATTTAAGTTAATAAAGCTTCTTTAACGCACCGAAGTTAACATAAAGCCATGGCGGCATAACGGCAGTGTATGTAGAAGAATTCCGTAATCTTATATTTACGTATAAAGTCGATTTTTTTGTATATATGCATATAGCAATCGATATCGAAATGCTTCAAATCATTATTTTAAGATATTTAAGTTCACAAACCTTCTTTAACGAACTGAATTTGGCATAAAGCAATGGCGGCATAACAGCAGTGCATTTAGAAGAAATCCGTAATCTTATATTTAGGCATAAAGTCGATTTTCTTGTATATACACATTTAGCAATCGATAACGAAATGCTTCAAATCATTAGTTTATCATATTTAAGTTAATTAACCTTATTTATCTTACTGAAATTTACATAAAGCCATAACGGTATAACGGCAGTGCATTTGGATGAATTCCGTAATCTTATATTAAGGTAAAAAGTCGATTTTGTTGTATATACACATTTAGCAATCGATATCGAAATGCTCCAAATCATTAGTTTAGCATATTTAAGTTAATTAATCTTCTTTAACGAACAGAAGTTGGCGTAAAGCCATGGCGGCACAACGGCAGTGCATTTAGAAGAATTCCGTAATCTTCTATTTATGTATAAAGTCGATTTTCTTATATATACGCTTTTAGCAATCGATATCGAAATGCTTCAAATCACTAGTTTAACATATTTAAGTTAATTAATCTTCTTTAACGAACAGAAGTTGGCGTAAAGCATTGGCGGCATAACGGCAGTGCATTTAGAAGAATTCCGTAATCTTATATTTAGGTATAAAGTCGATTTTCTTGTATATACACATTTAGCAATCGATATCGAGATGGTTCAACTCATTAGTTTAGCATATTTAAGTTAATAAACCTTCTTTAACGATCTGAAGTTTGCATATAGCCATGACGGCAAAACGGCAGTGCATGTAGAAGAATTTCGTAATCTTATATTTGGGTATAAAG
Source organism: Bactrocera correcta (assembly GCA_027475135.1). Classification (NCBI taxonomy): domain Eukaryota; kingdom Metazoa; phylum Arthropoda; class Insecta; order Diptera; family Tephritidae; genus Bactrocera; species Bactrocera correcta. Next base: position 4,093 of record JAPZAG010000456.1, on the reverse strand, counting down.
TCGATTTTCTTGTATATACACATATAGCTATCGATATCGAAATGCTTCAAATCATTATTTATATTTAAGTTAATAAACCTTCTTTATCGAACGCAAGTTGGCTTAAAACCTTGGCGGCATAACGGCAGTGCATTTAGAAGAATTCCGTAATCTTATATTTAGGTATAAAGTCGATTTTCTTGTATATACACATTAAGCAATCGATATCGAGATGGTTCAACTCATTAGTTTAACATATTTAAGTTAATAAACCTTCTTTAACGATCTGAAGTTTGCATATAGCCATGACGGCATAACGGCAGTGCATGTAGAAGAATTCCGTAATCTTATATTTAGGTATAAAGTCGATTTTCTTGTATATACACATTTAGCTATCGATATCGAGATGGTTCGACTCATTAGTTTAACATATTTAAGTTAATAAACCTTCTTTAACGATCTGAAGTTTGCATATAGCCATGACGGCATAACGGCAGTGCATGTAGAAGAATTCCGTAATCTTATATTTAGGTATAAAGTCGATTTTCTTGTATATACACATTTAGCAATCGATATCGAAATGCTTCAAATCATTAGTTTAACATATTTAAGTTAATTAATCTTCTTTAACGAACAGAAGTTGGCGTAAAGCCATGGCGGCATAACGGCAGTGCATTTAGAAGAATTCCGTAATCTTATATCTAGGTATAAAGTCGATTTTCTTGTATATACACATTTAGCAATCGATATCGAGATGGTTCAACTCATTAGTTTAACATATTTAAGTTAATAAACCTTTCTTAACGATCTGAAGTTTGCATATAGCCATGACGGCATAACGGCAGTGCATGTAGAAGAATTCCGTAATCTTATATTTAGGTATAAAGTCGATTTTCTTGTATATACACATTTAGCTATCGATATCGAAATGCTTCAAATCATTAGTTTAACATAATAAGTTAATAAACATTTTTTAGCTTGCTGAACATAACATAAACCTTAACGGTATAACGGCAGTGCATTTAGAAGAACTCCGGAATGTTATAATTTTATATTTAGGTATAAAGTCGATTTTCTTGTATTTACACATTTAGCCAACGATATCGAAATGCTTCAAACCATTAGTTTAACATATTTAAGTTAATTAACCTTCTTTAACGTAATGAAGGTGATATAAAGCCATGGCAGCTTAACGACAGTGCATTTAGAAGAATTCCGTAATCTTATATTTAGGTATATAGTCGATTTTCTTGTATCTACACATTTAGCAATCGATATCGAAAATCTTCAAATCATTAGTTTAACATATTTAAGTTAATTAACCTTCTTTAACGTAAAGAGGGTAATATAAAGCCATAGCGGCTTAACGACAGTGCATTTAGAAGAATTCCGTAATCTTATATTAAAGTATAAAGTCGATTTTCTTGTATATACACATTTAGCTATCGACATCGAAATGCTTCAAATCATTAGTTTAACATATTAAGTTAATAAACATTTTTTAGCTTACTGAAGTCTACATAAAGCCTTAACGGTATAACGGCAGTGCATTTAGAAGAATTCCGTAATTTTTTTACTTAGGTATAAAATCGATTTTCTTGTACATACACATTTAGCAATGGATATCGAAATGCTTCAAATCATTAGTTTAACATATATAAGTAAATTAATCCTCTTTTTCTTACTGAAGTCTACAAAAGCCTTAACGGCATAACGGCAGTGCATTTGGAAGAGTTCCGTAATCTTATATTTAGGTATTAAGTCGATTTTGTTGTATACACGCATTCAGCAATCGACATCGAAATGCTTCAAATCATGAGTTTAACATATTTAAGATAATTAACCCTCTTTATCTTACTGAAGTCTACAAAAGCCTTAACGGCATAACGGCAGTGCATTTCGAAGAATTCCGTAATTTTATATTTAGGCGTAAAGTCGATTTTCTTGTAAATACTCATTTAGCAATCGATATCGAAATGCTTCAAATCATTAGTTTGACATATTTAAGTTAATTAACCTTCTTTAACGTAATGAAGGTGATATAAAGCCATGGCAGCATAACGACAGTGCATTTAGAAGAATTTCGTAATCTTATATTTAGGTATAAAGTCGACTTTCTGGTATTTACACATTTAGCAATCGATATCGAAAATCTTCAAATCATTAGTTTAACATATTTAAGTTAATGAACCTTCTTTAACGTAATGAAGGTGATATAAAGCCATAACGGTATAACGGCAGTGCATTTGGATGAATTCCGTAATCTTATATTAAGGTAAAAAGTCGATTTTGTTGTATATACACATTTAGCAATCGATATCGAAATGCTCCAAATCATTAGTTTAGCATATTTAAGTTAATTAATCTTCTTTAACGAACAGAAGTTGGCGTAAAGCCATGGCGGCACAACGGCAGTGCATTTAGAAGAATTCCGTAATCTTCTATTTATGTATAAAGTCGATTTTCTTATATATACGCTTTTAGCAATCGATATCGAAATGCTTCAAATCACTAGTTTAACATATTTAAGTTAATTAATCTTCTTTAACGAACAGAAGTTGGCGTAAAGCATTGGCGGCATAACGGCAGTGCATTTAGAAGAATTCCGTAATCTTAATTTAGGTATAAAGTCGATTTTCTTGTATATACACATTTAGCAATCGATATCGAGATGGTTCAACTCATTAGTTTAGCATATTTAAGTTAATAAACCTTCTTTAACGATCTGAAGTTTGCATTAGCCATGACGGCAAAACGGCAGTGCATGTAGAAGAATTTCGTAATCTTATATTTGGGTATAAAGTCGATTTTCTTGTATATACACATATAGCTATCGATATCGAAATGCTTCAAATCATTATTTATATTTAAGTTAATAAACCTTCTTTATCGAACGCAAGTTGGCTTAAAACCTTGGCGGCATAACGGCAGTGCATTTAGAAGAATTCCGTAATCTTATATTTAGGTATAAAGTCGATTTTCTTGTATATACACATTAAGCAATCGATATCGAGATGGTTCAACTCATTAGTTTAACATATTTAAGTTAATAAACCTTCTTTAACGATCTGAAGTTTGCATATAGCCATGACGGCATAACGGCAGTGCATGTAGAAGAATTCCGTAATCTTATATTTAGGTATAAAGTCGATTTTCTTGTATATACACATTTAGCTATCGATATCGAGATGGTTCGACTCATTAGTTTAACATATTTAAGTTAATAAACCTTCTTTAACGATCTGAAGTTTGCATATAGCCATGACGGCATAACGGCAGTGCATGTAGAAGAATTCCGTAATCTTATATTTAGGTATAAAGTCGATTTTCTTGTATATACACATTTAGCAATCGATATCGAAATGCTTCAAATCATTAGTTTAACATATTTAAGTTAATTAATCTTCTTTAACGAACAGAAGTTGGCGTAAAGCCATGGCGGCATAACGGCAGTGCATTTAGAAGAATTCCGTAATCTTATATCTAGGTATAAAGTCGATTTTCTTGTATATACACATTTAGCAATCGATATCGAGATGGTTCAACTCATTAGTTTAACATATTTAAGTTAAAAAACCCTTTTCTTAACGATCTGAAGTTTGCATATAGCCATGACGGCATAACGGCAGTGCATGTAGAAGAATTCCGTAATCTTATATTTAGGTATAAAGTCGATTTTCTTGTATATACACATTTAGCTATCGATATCGAAATGCTTCAAATCATTAGTTTAACATAATAAGTTAATAAACTTTTTTTAGCTTGCTGAACATAACATAAACCTTAACGGTATAACGGCAGTGCATTTAGAAGAACCCCGGAATGTTATAATTTTATATTTAGGTATAAAGTCGATTTTCTTGTATTTACACATTTAGCCATCGATATCGAAATGCTTCAAACCATTAGTTTAACATATTTAAAATAATTTACCTTCTTTAACGTATTGAAGGTGATATAAAGCCATAGCGGCATAACGACAGTACATGTGGAAGAATTCCGTAATCTTATATTTAGGTATAAAGTCGATTTTCTTGTATATACACATTTTGCAATCGATATCAAAATGCTTCAAATAACTGGTTTAGCATATTTAAGTTAATTAACTTTCTTT
>JAPZAG010000051.1:0-10921 GCA_027475135.1 Bactrocera correcta | reverse complement strand
AAGCAGCATTTTGTTATTCATGCGGTTTTTTTTGGCTTTGCTTCTTCTGTTTATTTCCGCGTTGCACGCCACTTGCCACACGAACGCCATTTTTGTATATATTTTCACATGTTGCACGTCATTCTTTCTCTCATTTTTTTTCTGTTGCTTTGCATATTATTTTCGTGCACTTTGCTATATTATTATTTGCCAGCTATTTTGCCTTTGTAGTTGTTGTTGCGCTTTATTATACACGGAGCTGGTTATATTATGGTTGCCACGAAGTTTGTTGTACCCAGAAGGAAGTGGCAGAGTACTTATAAAATATATACATAAGTGAACAAAATGAAAAGCTGAAATTTTTTCTTGGAAGATGCTGTTCATTTTTCGAATCCAGAATATAGCAAACGTGGAAACTGAACCATCAGAATTTAGTTCTTGTATGAAAAACTTTTTTTATTTGAGAAGTTATTCTTACCAAATTTGGCTCACATTATTTTCAAAAGCAACGCTAACATATTTGACAATATTTTCCGAATCGGTTTAATATAGCATATAGCTGTCATACAAACTGATCATTCAAAATCATGTACTTGTATGAAAATATTTTTTATTTGACCAGATACCTTCACAAAACTTTGCATAGATTATTTTCTAAGGTAACGCTATAATATGCGAAGAAATTTCCCAGATCAGACAACTATATCATATAGCCACCATACAAACTGACAGATCGAAATCGAGTCTTTCTATGGAAAACTCTTTTATTAGCAAAGATATCTTCATAGCGTTGGGCAAGAGTTATTGTCAAAAAAAATATTGTACAATCTGTGAACAAATTTTTCAGGTTGAGCCACTATAGCATATAGCTGTCATACAAACTGATCAATAAAAATCAAGTCATTGTATGAAAAACTCTTTTAATTGACAAGATATCTGCACGAAATTTCGCTCCAATTATTATTAGTGACAAACAAAAAATTTCCGAAAGGATTTATCAGATCGGGCTACTATAGCATATAGCTGTCATACAAACTCATCAATCAAAAACGGGTTGTTGTATGAACAACTCTTTCATTTGGCAAGATATCTTCATTAAATTTCATACGGATTATTACTTAACACAATCCTATACTATCTGAAGAAATTTTCCAGATCGGATATATCATATAGCTGCCATACAAACTGAACGATTAAAATCAAGCTCTTTTGCATTTGTGAAGGGCATTATAGTTTTGGTGCAACCGAAGTTAACGGTTTTTTCTTGTTTTTGTTATTTTTTAATTTTTTTTTATTTTTTGCTTCTTGTTATTTTTGCACTTTTTTGTTGCTCAGCCACCGCAACGCATTAGCATATTAATATAAACCAACGACAAAGGATGAAAACACAAATAAAATGTGTGTGTGTGTGTGTGTGTTGTGAAAGGGAACCGGAAAAGCGCATGCAACATGCCACAAAATGTGGCAGCAGCGTAGAATACCAAGAAGCGCGCATTAAAAATGCAACAGAATGCTGCCGCAGCACTATTGGCCAGCGCTAAAAAGCAACAACACTTACTTATAAATATAAACCAATTTAAATGCCATAAAATATGCTCAGCGCTGCAGAAAAAAAGAAATGCACAATTGCGGCAGTTAATCGTGAAATTACTATCCTCCAGTCACGATGGCTGCTACGCTTGTGCGCCAAATCGAAGCGACGCAGCAGCCACCAATTAAATAGGCCGCCACTATGACAACGCAAAATCCCCAGCAAGCCACTTGCGCTTGGCCAACGACCTGCGTATGAAATGGCGCCAGACAATTGACTGCCGGCGCGGCAATACCACCGATCTGCCGTGCAACACGCCGCTGCACACACTCAATTAAATGTTGCATGTATGTGTGTGAGTATGCGGTGTTTAATGGAAAAAGTGCAGCTGCAGCTGCTTAACCGCTGCGCGGCTCTGTAAAACTTGCACAGTGAAACGCTTGAAGTACTTTGACAGCGTCAAGGAGAAGCACACCTAAGAAGAGGAGGAGTAGGGCAAGAGCTGGGACGATAATTCAATGCCGTCAGCACTGATGGCGTTTGCAGTGATGGCTGAAGCAACAGCTGCAGCTGGCAGTTGTCAAGCCAACGTTGCAGGTAGGTAGTAAGGTTCGCTGCTGCCCTAACACCCGAACACCCACTCACAGCTTGGCAACCAACAATTGAGATGGCGAGCTGAGAGCAACAGCTTGGTCGCCGGCATTGTTGAGGTTGGCAGCGCAGGAAATTGTGAAGTTATTTGCACGAATCATTGAAGACATCCAAGCCAATCAGTTACGCCAACATTCAATGAACTGACAGCTTGTGTATACAGGGTGGGTTAGAGAATAGTATTAAAATAATAAAATAACGGTACTTTGGTTGCATTGAAAAATAATATCCCTCCGAATTTTCATGAAGATATCTCGTCAAATAAAAAAGTTTTTCATACAAGAACTAAATTTTGATCGTTCAGATTGTATGTCAGCAATTTGCTATAGTTCACCGATCGCAACAATTTTTTTGGAGATTGTATTTTTCTATGAGACTATAATCCAGACTGATTTTCGTGAAGATATCTCGTTAAATAGAAGAGTTTTCCATACAAAAAGTTGTTTTTGATAAATCAGTTTATATGGCAGCTATATGATATAGTGATTCGATCAGAAAAATTTCTTTGAAGATTGTATTGCTGCTTTGGATAATAATCTATGCCATATTTCATGAAGATATCTCGTCAAATAAAAAAATTTTTCATACAAGAACTTAATTTTGATCGTTCAGTTTGTATGGCAGCAGTAAGCTATAGTAGTCCAATCTAAACAATTTCTTAAGAGATTATGTCACTACCCCAGAAAATACTTTATGTCAAATTTCGTAAAGATATCTTCACAAATGAAAAACTTTTCCTAACAAGGACTTGTTTTTGATTGTTCAGTTTGTATGGCAGCTATATGCTCTAGTAACGCGATCTCGACAGTTCCAACAAATAAGCAGCTTCCTGAAAAGAAGCGAACTTGTGCAAAGTTTCATAGCGACATCTCACGTTTTTCCGTAAATCCAAAGCAAAAGGTCTTAATCAAACTTGCGCCTTACTGTAGGCAACGTTTCTTCTGGAAATTGACACGAAATCCTTGCCTACCTTTAGGGTTTTGCTGACTATTAGCCATAACAGAGAGTAAGCAGTAAAACTCTATTTAAAATATTTTTTTGCAAAGAGAAAACAATCAAAGTAAAGAAAATAGTTTCTTTAATTTTACCAGAGCACCCTTTAAGCTCCAAAAAATGAATACAAAAATTTTAGTTGAAACTTTACGCAAGTTTTAAAATACACCATATATTTATACATACTTACTATATATATCCACAAATACTCTTAATTTACTTTTTCCCTTTTTGAATGAGTTTTTATCTCCCCAGCAACACACCCGCAACAAGCTGTGGCCTTTCCGACGCAGCTGTTCTTTAATTGGAAAATGCGAGTGGTATTCAAGTGTACGGAGTATGTGTGTTGCTGCCACATGCAGTCGGGAAAAAAGAATGCATATGACACAAATAAGCAATGAGCTCGAAGTGACTTATAAGTTCCGGATTTTTTCATACTCGGAGTTGCTTAAGTGTGGGTTAGAGCTACGATGAAATACTTATTTTATTTTATTTTGTTGGTTGCAAAGGAAGTGCTGGTTGAACGTCCGCAGATGTTTAAAAATTCAGTTGAAGTTTGCTGTTGATTTTTTAGAAATTCAATTTCCGTCTTAAGCGCTGCGGGCGGTCCACAGGTGGATGCCAACAAGTTGTGCGGAGTTTTAGAAATTTAAAGCAAATATGATTGTTTAAAGCTTTAAATGATATAAGTAGTGTGTGTTGGAGAAGTTACACCCTCTTTTGGTTGCAATGGCTTTAGTTGGTCTACCTTTTCGTTTGAATAAACTGCATAAAGCAAAGTTGCTGCTCTCGTAACTTAACTATACCAGCAAAGTGTATATTAGTTTCGCCTTAAAGTTGATCGAAGTCTAAATATAAAATTAATAGTTATTGATGACAAGCCTTTCTTGAAATTTATGATATTTTTAAAATAAATACAGTTCTTGCTACCCATTTCTCCTATTTCTCTTTCATCTTCGATCTCTCATATTTCTATTTCGACCCTCATTCTCTATTTTGCTCTCCTTAATTCTCTCTTTCGCTCTCTATCTGAGCTTGAGCAATAGTTTACTCGCTCTCACTTGGTATTATTATAGTTCACAGTTGAATTTATCGAAATCTAAATATAAATTAAATAAAAATATATGATTGATTATCCTCTCGATTAAATTGAGTTATTTTGAAATTAATGGTGTTAGCAATCGTCTTGGTCGTTGCTCATTTCTCTCTATAATAGTGTTTATATCTTTCATTCTGCCTTTCTCTCATATTCTCCCCTATCTTCTATATCTCCCTTCACTCGAAAATTCTTTGACGCGTAATCATTCTATCTCTGGCTCTTGATCTCTATCGAGGCATGCTCTCTATATATAATGACGAATCCATGCATTCTCTGTCACTCTTTATAAAAAAGAAGTCAATATAACTTGGCAATTATATATTAAATAGACTTCCGCGAACCCTTAAACCTAATATCTTGGAATGGCTCCGCTGAAGCTTCCTCTCTTCTAGCCGTGACCTCAAGCTCCACACGTGTTGGCTACCGGCTTTCACACAAGAGCAACTCACGTTCTCAGGGTGTGAGGAGAGTAGAAATTGGATATAGCCATACGACTATAATTGCTTACCCAGAAGCGTGACTATATCCAATTACACTTATCGTATCTTCGAAATTAAGTTTCTGGTCTCTTTTTCTCCTTACTTACTCTTTCTAATATTTTTTGCTTTTCTACTTCTCTCTCGTTTTTTTCGTCTAATTATTACTCCCTCTCTATAATTGTTTCTCTCACTCTCTCTGTCAAAATTATACTCCCTATTGCTCTAGCTCTCTCACATTCTACAAAGCAGTCCTTTCATTCGCTCGCACTCTCTCGTCCTCTCTATTTTTATAACTCTCGAGTTCTTTCCCTGTCGGTTTGGAAAGAATCAGCTCTCCCTGCCTCTTTAAAGTAACTGATTCATTAGTTTCTTATTCTCCTTTTAACCACCTTTCTCTCTCTCTCTTTCTCACTCACTCAAGTAATTGATTCATCCATATTTGATAAATTTCTTTCCCATTCATGTCGACTTAAGTCTTAGAAGAACTAGCTTCATCAAGCAATTTATTTCTTTCAAAAACTCGTACTGTGTTTCTGACGAACTGCCTAGTGTTCTCAAAAGAGAGTTTAAGAAACACCTAGGGCAATTCTTTATTTCTTACAAAAATTATCCGTTTTTTGGTAGTCGAAAAAGTCTTTTCATATTTTGTCAATAAATGTTATTGCAGTCGTATATCTCCAGTGCTACCAGTGTTTAAGGAGACTTCAAAAATTATTTTTCAGAAAACTCATTTCGAGTGCTGATAAAACCGGGTCTTTTTTTCAATAAACTCAAATTTGCTTTGAGGACACTAAAAAAACTTTGCATTGTCGCAATTCCTTAGAGCTACTTGGGGCAAGGTACTCACTCTTCACTCTCAATATACTTTTGTAACGTAGTTTTTGTTCTCGATAATATAGTAAAATATAGAATCTTACTTCTTGTTGACGTTGTAGTGGCAGTGAGTACTCATGATTTAATTTCGAGGAATGGTGTCGAGCTGACAGTCCTTGGTCGGATAAAAATTCGGATCCGTTTCGGTTACTTAGACCCTACTCACGGCTAACATGCGGTTACTTGAACCCAACTATAAGGGAACGAGTATATAACCTGTTGTTGTTATTGTTGTTATTGTAATGGCAGAAAAAATCTCTGAAGCAATTCTGCCAATTTAACAGTCCTTGGCTTATAAAAATCCAGGTTCGACCCGATTGTCGTGGCAACGAGTTTCTCTGGCAGAAAACTTATATAGTACGAGTACACAAGGCTCCAACAATAATATATAACAAACACTTTCTGCGGTTCCTAGAACCCTCAAGGTAGACTTCGATGGAAATACCGAGCTCGAATATAGTTTTTCTATCGGCTTCCATGCTCATTCCACTGCAAAATCATAATTCCCTTAATAATCCCATAAATTGCCGTTATCACTTTCATCGGTCGTTTATTAAAAAAAAAACTTCTCGCAAAATTGCTGAGCAAAATCCAGCAAAATAAATAAATAAAAGACTCCGGCAATTACGAGGAAATTTCGGTGAAAAACTGACGCACATTGGCGTAGAGCAGCGCACATAGTTGACCCAAAAATCTAAATCTAAAATGTAAATAAGGACATAATTCACAGCATGCAGAGGAAACCCACACACATACGAGCGCGCATACACACACCTACACAACAGCAGCAGCAGCGAAGCTTAACGGCAGGCAGGCAAAATTTAGCTAACTACCAAATGAAAAAGCAGAAACGAAATGAAAAAGCAAAAAAGGAAAGACAAAAAAAATCTCGGAAAAAAAAAATATTCTCAAAACAAGAACAAAAATTCTAAAAAGGAAAATATTCTCAAAAAAGAAAAAAAACATCAGAAAAAGGCAAGTCAAGCCATAAACGCATTGATGGCGAGGCTGTGTAGCATCAGCGCACGAGAGCGCGTACTGATGGCGAGCAACAAAGCTGCAAAGTCAGGGCACAAACAGCAGGTAAATAACGGTAAAGCAAAGAAAAAATCAAAATATTTTGCAAAAAATTCCAAGTTTCGCGATAATTTATGAGCGCGCACGTGAGCGCCCACAGAGAGTGTGGGACGCTGAAGAGAAAGCCGGTGTGCAAGAGTGTGTACGCGACGCCAAAAATGTGTCGCAAAGGCAAAATGGCATTTTGTGCGCACATAAATATTAGGGCCGGGCAAGCAAGGTGCACAAGTTATGCCTTTGGCAAGCGCGACACACAAATGCCACATGCGCCCAGCTGCAGTTGACTCTGCCGTTGACTTCTTAATGTGTGTTGTTGAGAATTTTGTGCGCACTCAACGACACTGCTGTGTTTGTGTGTGTGTGTGTGTGTGTGTTTGACAAAATCAACGCGATAAATAATTATGTTGATGTGTATGTTTGTGTGTATTGCATACATAAAGGCTGCCACCCCACTTATTGCCTGCTTCACCGAGACCGGTGTCGTCGGTTTTTGCTTGTGTCACCGTGTGGCTGCTGCTTAGTGGCATTTTTATTGCTTGCCAAGTGCATTAAATAATTTTGCTACCTCCAACTACACGGGCGACATGGTTAATGGCAAGAGCAACAACAACAATAACAAAACAAAGCAGCTATAACAGCGCCAGCGCCAGCAGCATACAACTAATAGCCGTTAGCTAGCAGTCTCATGAGCCGCTGTAGCACTGACTGGCAACAACGAGCCTCATATACACACACCAACACACACACACGCTAACATATTTTAATGCGTATCACATAAATAACAATAACAACAATAATAGCTCTACTTAAGTCTACTTTACTCCACACAAACCGCAGCGCCAGCGCTCCCTTTCTTGTCTTGCCTGCTACTTTCCTTCAGCATCTTCTTTGTTTCATCCCTTCCTTCTTTCTGTGGCAAGTTTTCAGCCTTTCCAGCTTCTGTAACTAAGTGCCACACCTTCTATACTTGCATGTTTTTGAGCATCACTCACCTGCGTTCACACATCCACACTCGCGCCATCACCACCCCCACCACCACCGGCAACAACAGCCGCAACACTTGCTGCTTGTCTCGTCATCTACACTTCACCGTTGGCATTACCGTTACCTGTGCTTCCTTTCACTCACATCCCGCTAACACATTGTTTATCACCGGCGCTACTTTGCCTGCCAACGCCTCTAACATCTTGTGTTTCTAGTTGCTAGCCCGCCCAGCACAACACAACACTCTTCCTCCCTCTCTCATCTTTCATCTACCCTCTTTTCTCTAACCTCTCATCCACCTCTTACTTCTTCACATACTCCGTCAGCTCCTTCTAATTTTCTTTACATTTTTATTACACCAAACATCGTTACCAGCAGTTCCTTTTATTGTTTTTGTTGTTGTCGCCCAATTTGGCCCACTTCCATTACGTCTTTTGTGACTTTCCGTTTTGTTGTGGTTGCTTTTTTGTTATTGTACAGGCTGTAGTATTTGCTGCCTCAGCAAATAAATTAAGTGAAACGTTTCCGCTCTTGTAAGACATAACTTTTGCATGTTTGGAAGTGTACCGCTAGTCCGTATTATCTTGGCGCTTTAACATTTTGGCGACTCTCAGCAATCTTCTCTCTTTTACAGTGGTGTGAGTGCGTTGAAAACTTTGTAACTTGCGAAATTAATTTTTCATTTTTTTGCTTTTCATTAAATGGTCGATTAATCACAACTTTAAATTTTGCTTAGTCATTTCTTGGATTAATCCAAATAATGCAATTAATTCTAAATACCAAATTATATTAAAAAAAAAATTATTTAGTTGCATTTAATTGAAATCGCAAAGATTATGAAATTTTGTTTTAAATTTTAATTAGTCACAAATTAAGTTATTCATTTCTTTGTCGTTAGTTATTTGCTAGAAATTTATTTTTTTTTCTTTTCATTCAATGGTCGATTAATCACAACTTTAAATTTTGCTTAGTCATTTCTTGGATTAATCCAAATAATGCAATTAATTCTAAATACCAAATTATATTAAAAAAAAAACATACAATTATTTAGTTGCATTTAATTGAAATCGCAATGATAATGAAATTTTGTTTTAAATTTTAATTAGTCACAAATTAAGTTATTCATTTCTTAGTCGTTAGTTATTTGCTAGAAATTTATTTTTTTTTTCTTTTTATTCAACGGTCGATTAATCACGACTTCAAATTTTGCTTAATCATTTCTTGGATTAATCCAAATAATGCAATTAATTCTAAATACCAAATTATATTAAAAAAAAAAAACATAAAATTATTTAGTTACATTGATTTGAAATCGCAATGATTATAAAATTTTGAATTACAATTTAAATTACTCACAACTTTATTAAGTAATTAGTCGAAATTAGGATAATCGTTCATTGGATTAATCAAAATAATGCAAAACATTCACTTATTTTCAATTGAAGTCGGAGATATTATAAAAGCTTTCAATTAAAATTTGAGTTAGTTAGGACTTATGTTTGGTTAATCCTTAAGAAAATCAAATCTTTAATTTTTATTAAACTTTGGGAATTGCTAATCCTAAATAGAAATATAAGTTATTTAAGGCTCACAATTTTAATACATGAACTACAAATATTATACTTAATATTGACTTAATTCAATTAGCCCTTGAAATAATTAGATTTCTTAAAGATAAAGATTATAAAATGTGTGTAGAGTTATCAATCCCAAATAGGAGGATACGTACTTTAAAGCTCATGATTTTTATATATTAATTACAAATATTATACTTCAAATTGACTTAAATCAGTTCGGAATTGAAATCTTTTTTTTTTTTAAATCAAAATCATTACATAATATGTAAAAAATTGTCAATCCTAAATGGGTGTATGGGTGACTTTATTAACTTGGCAATGACCTTGACTATTTTGAAGTGTATTTATGAAAGATTAATTCCAAACTCAATTCATTATTTCTTCCCATAATGATCAACTTTTTAATTGATACTTATTGTAATCACCTAAACCAATCTAGTTAAATTTAGATGATTAACTTAAATCATTTTGTAGGTCCTTCAAATATTTTAGTAAGTCGAATTCAGGTCAATGACTTAAGTCATTATTGTAATTTCTTTAAACTTCTCGAGCACTTGAGAACCTTGTACGTAGTAGTTATAGACTACAAATTCTAAATTCACATTTTATCACTTGTGAAGATTTCTCAATCCTAAATGGGTGAATAAGTGACTTGATTGACTAAGGTTCAACTCTAAATCTTTTCAATGCACTTGTTACAGTTTATTTTAAAAGTCAGTCACTTGTTTTTTTCTAGTGCTCCATAAAATATTTCACAAATATTACAGTCATCTAGTTACAGTTAGGTTTAAGTCAATGATTTAAGTCATTATGCAGTTTCTAAATTTTTTATAGGACATAGAAGCCATACTCTACAAATACTTAATTCACATTTTGCAATACATGAAGATCTTTCATTCGTAAAGGATAATTAAGTGACTTTTATTTAAGATATTTTAATACTACAACGTAAATAAGTGACTTGAGTGACCTAAATTTGACTTGACTGATCCTGTCGCCAGTAGTAATTCGAGGTTTAGTGTGACTGTAATCTTTAAGTTGAAATTCGCTATTTTTTCTAGTTAATCTAATTTAAAGTCTACTTTAATCTCAACTATCGCGATTTTTTTAGCACTTCTCCAAGGAACTGTTTATATAAAAAATAATAATTATAATAGTGTTGTTTTTTTTTCAATACATATAAATTAACTTAGTTCTTTTCAGTTTTAAGTAATGCTTTCAAAAATTAATTATAGTAATCTTGTTATGTATAAGTCAGTGACTTTAGTCAATTAATCCTACTACGTATAAGTCAGTGACTTAATTCAGTTAAACTAATGAAAGTTTTTTATAATTGAGGAAATGGTGCCAATATTCCGAAATTGACTAAAATATTAATTCATTAATACTGTTAAATTAGTTATCTCTAAAATCTTAATGATAAATGATACCAGTCTTTCAGTGACTTTAAAATACATTTTATTTAAAACTATTTCAGAAAAAAAGTGGGGCAAAATTTTTTATTTTTTCCTTTTAGTTTACAGATAGTTTACAGACTAAAAGCAATAATCCGTAGTTCTGACTTAGAAGACTAAAGTTCTGTATAATCAATTTTAGCTTTTTTAAATTACTCACTACAGTCAGTGTGCTATAATATCAATTTAAGGGGGTATTCTCTAGAATTTTGAAAAATTCGATT
>JAPZAG010000455.1:0-11000 GCA_027475135.1 Bactrocera correcta | reverse complement strand
AAGAACTATTATTTGCTAGAAATTTAGAGACCGATACAAAAGGCGAAACCATATTCAATATATTGGAAAAGTTTTGCGATGAGAAAGATATTCCTTTGAAAAATATTATTTCAATTGCTACGAATGGCGCTCCGGCTATGATAGGGTGCCATAAGGGCTTAATAGCGCACTTAAAAAATAAAATTGCAGATGTTCTTGGTGTACATTGCGTTATTCATAGACAACATTTGTTGCTAAAAACTTAAGTGAAAAACTATTTCAATCACTGCAATATGTCATCAAAGCAGTCAATAAAATCTGCAACAGCTCTTTGAATGATAGATTATTTCATCAGCTTTGTGTTACTAATGACGAGGATTTCAATCGTTTGTTGTTTCATACTGAAGTTCGTTGGATATCAAGAGGCAATTGTCTGACTCGATTCTACAACCTGTTTGACTTTGTTATAGATTTCTTGGAAACTAAAGATACAGAATTTCAAGACAAGCTCATAACATCAAAGAATGATATAGCTTACATGACAGACCTGTATAAATTGTTCAACGACATGAATCTCCAACTGCAAGGCGATAAACTAAATTTATTTAGAACAAAAAACGTCGCTGCTGCTTTCGCAGCCAAACTGTTTCTACACAAAAAGAATCTGGTCAGACGTGAGTTTCACAATTTTCCGAATTTATCAGTATCATGCATTTGGAAAACCTCCACATTGACTTCACCGAACGATACCAGGAAATTTTGAACTTGGAAATACCAGACTGGGTGTTGGATCCGTTTTCAAATGTCAACACAGCAATGTCACCTCAGCTGAAAGAAGAACTTATAGAATTGACAACTGGCGAGGAAATAAAAATCAAGTTCAAAAATGGTTACCAAGAATTTTGGCTACAAAAACCGATCTTGCAATTGCACCCTGGATTGTGGTCAATCGTTCAACGATTCTTGATAGCATTCTCATCGTTATATTTGTGTGAACGAGGATTTAGTGCTGTGATCACACTGCTTACTAAAAATAGGAATCGTTTGCTTGTTATCGAACGTGGCGAACTGTTCTTGAGTAAATTGGAACCTGATATTAACAGACTTATTAAACAACATCAGATTAATCCTTCACATTAGTTTTTATATATGAATCGATTATTTTAGTTTTATTTTTAATTAAAGGATTCTCTGTTCTAATACTATAAAGTTGTGTTTCAATAATCATTCTTATTGGCAGGTGGAGCCCGTAAGAGTTAACTTGAGACCTAAGCGCCGTTCTATGTTACCTACTGCGCTCAGGTTTCAAGTTGCTGGTTATAGTAAAAGTTTTGTTTAGAATTCTCCGTTAATATACATATATAGGTCACAATAATTAATTTGAAGTTATAGTGAAAAATAGGTGAAAAAATGGGGCGCTAAAAAGTATTTATTCTCAAAGTGGGCGGTAGACAAAATAAGTTTGGGAACCACTGCGATACGAGAGCGAAAGAATATTGTTCGACAAAGAAGTGACCATATTAATGATATTACCAAAAATTCATAAAGAAACAAGTGAAGAGTTCATAAAACTTCAATCCACTGTTCAAAATTGTTAGTCCGTTCTATCGACACAGAATATTCCCACACTGGTAAACATATGCTTCGCGGCATTACCAGAAAAATCGTTGCTTTTGTGGGAGCAATCGCCCTCATCACGAAGAAAATGCCCAACGTGGCAACAAATGAAAGATTTCTTAACTACCCATTATGAAATTGGGTAGATAAAAAAACGGTCAGAACTAAAAACGTTCAACACGACCTAAATCGAAGTTCTTTTAGACCCCAAGCTACTAACAACAACAGTTTAATCAGAAGCGTTTTTAAAAATCAATTGTTCACATCCGAACAATATAAACAAACGTCATGCGAACTGTGTAAGGGAGGGCATAAGCTAAAATCTTGCGAAAAAATTAAACAAACTTAATATCAATGAAAGGAACAACTTTGTCAGATCAAAAAGACTGTACAAACTGGTCGTCCACACAATCTTAATAATTGTGAAAGCAAATTCAACTGCGTATATTGCCACAAAAGGCATCATTCTATGTTGCACTTAAATAACTTTCCCAACACACCCCAAAATAGAGATTTTTCAAAAATAGCCAGGGTTTTAGTTGCAACCGCAACTCCCGAAACATAAAATCCCGAATTTTGTCAAGAGACACCATGTAGCTCAAAGGCGAGAATCAAAGTAGTGTACTACTACCCACAGCAGTTATCTCCATAGAACATCGAGGAGAACTGTTTTATCTCAGGGCCCTAATAGACCGAGGATCACAACAATCTTTTCTAGCTGAAAACAAAACAAGCCAATTATGAAATTACGGGAACGGGCAGAAGAGTAGTACAAAACTCAAATAAAATTTGCCCCATTACCCTAATTTTCCCCCAAGCGGATAAGCGCATTCAAGCAGATGCAATAGTCTTACCGCAACTCACGAGCATGCTTCCAACACACCTAACATTAACAGATCCCAACTGCAACACCCCCGCTCAAATAGACCTTCTATTAGGCGTTGAAAAAATTTCGAAAACACTACTGGCGCAAAATACCATTTTCGGATGGGTCCTAAGTGGACTAGTTGCGGAAAAAGTCACAGCAATGACAACTCAAGTTGAGGAAAACTCAAACGAGTACCTCAATTTAAGATTATGATGGTGTCTTAGAAGAATACCTCCATTTAGACCGCATGGAGGAAGTAAGCCCATGCGAAAAAATTATAAAAGGAAATTATTACTCATTCTACTTGCCTCATCATGCAGTAGTAAAGCCTGACAAAAAACAAACAAAAGTTAGATTTGTCTTTAATGCATCGGAGAATTCCCCAAATTATAATATTCTATTTACGGGACCCTCACTCCAACCAGGTTTAATGATCCTCATATTAAATTGACGTATATACAAATAGGTATTCAATGGGGATGTCGGAAAATGTATCGACAAATAATTGTTCATAAAGATGATGAAGATTTTCAACGAGTTATTTTTTGAAAATCTGCCAATAGTCCATTACGCGACTTTAAATTGAAAACACTTACCTTTGGCGTAAAGTGTGCCCCATATCTAGCCATCCGTACACTCCACGAACTGGCAAAAGACACAAAGTCAGAATTTCCTCTGGCACCAAAAGTCTTAAAAACACAAACGTATGTAGACGATATTTTGTCTGGGAGCCAAAGCCTCGCACAAGCATACGAGTCCCAAGTGATAAAGTCCCTCAACACCGCATTGTTTCCCTTAAAAAAGATCAAAGCTAATCACCCAAATATCTTAAAAAATATACCAAACGACAATTTGTTGGATACTTATTTCCTTTTATTCGAAAAGGAAAGTACAACAAAAACACTGGGCATCCAATGGAATGCGATATCGGACCAGTTTTCATACACGACTGAGTCCATATCCGCATTATCCGCCATTACAAAATGACAAATTCTCTCCTCTGTGGCAAAACTTTTCGACCCCGCAGGATGGCTTTCGCCAATTATGATACAAGCGAAAATCCTAATCCAAGAATTATGGCTAGACGGAACTAACTGGGACGAAAAAGTGAAACCTCTTCGCTTAGAAAAATCATCCCAGTTCGCTAATAATCTGACCGACAACTCGCAGACACAAATTCCACGGTGGGTAAACCTGACAGTCCTGCTGATCAAGGTACAAGAGGGTCCAAGCCCCAGCACCTTGCCACCTCCACCCTCTGGTGGAATGGCCCCCGATGGTTAACAGAGTCTCCCGATTCTTGGCCGCAATCGCCCATGCGCAATATAATTGCCCCCGAAAGTCGAATAATCGACACCTATCACACAATATTGGAGGTAATGACATTCTTGAACGATTTTCATCGTTCCCCCGAGTCCTCAGAGTAGTCGCCTACATGCTCAAGTTCTTAGAGAGCCTTAAACATAAAGTTAGAGGGGCAACTTACCCCCGATGCCATACATTGACGCATCAAGACTTATAAAAAGCAAACGTCGCTCTTATCGCATCAACCCAAACGCGCTACTTCAGCCACGACATGTCTTTACTAAGACTGCACCAGTTGATGCACTGCGCCATTTTTAAAGGATTGCCACCACAGCAGAGGCTGCGCGTCATCCAGGCACACGGCCACTGCCTCAATTGTCTGGCACCTACCCCAAGAGTGTACTTCGGGAAACCTGTGCCAGATATGTATGTGGCCTCTTCACACCATGCTGCACCAACCCACCAGATACGACATCGGTCAACATTCTGATAGCGACCACCGTGGCGCAGTACGACGACCGCCAATAAGCCGGGATGCACCTTCCCGTCAACAGCCAACTAAATCATCATCCCGTATCCGGCGGCAACAGAATGGGATGTCAACACGACGCCAGCAACAAACGGCCCGTCCGTGCAGCACCTCAGGCCTAAACACCGTTGTAGCCACGCTCCAGCAATTGCAACGACTTCTAGGCCGAAATATTCGCCTAGGGGGGCTGGGATGGCAAAATGAGCTTCAGTCTCTTACCCCACACACAAAAGAGTATAACCAACACAAACACCAAACCACACAATGATCCCGCGTCCAAAACACTCTACACTCACCCATTAAAATACACGTCACAACACGCTTCATTCACCACACTCACTCGACACCACCTACAATCCACATTACACATAACTACATACCAATGATTTTTCACCACAACAAAAAGGGAACAAAGGGCGGAGAAAAAGTTCGCCACTTCTTTTTTGGATCCGCTAAGACAGCCGTGCGATTCACCCCGAGCTCCAACGTTTACTTTATGCGAATATCCAGTTAGAAAAAAAGGGAATCCGTATTAAACATTTATAATAAATTCTAGACTTTAAAGTTGTGTTAAACATCTAAACCCCTTTTTTTTTAATAAAACCACTTGTAAAATTTCTTTGCGGAATTGTTGTTGTTTTTTTTTCTTATAATTTTCCGAACGGTGAGTGTGAGGAAATTCCTCAAAAGAAACAATATGTGAAAAAAGTTCTATTGTAGAATAAAAATTTCTATGAAAAAAAATACAAAAAAAAAAAAGGCCAATTTACCCTGCTGACCACTTAAAATTATTTTACTATATTTATTTAAAATTTCAAAAAATTTTAAAATATTTTGATAAGCAAAATTTTTATACAACGTTTACAATGTTGTGAACAAATATACACACATTATGCTAAAAACCAAAAATTTTTTTTAAAAAAAAATTTATGCAGCAATTTTATTCTATTAAAATTCCACCCGCGGGGTTTCGCGCCATAGGCGTGCTGGAAAATAATTTATTTACGAAAATTTCCGACTTTATTTGCCGATTTGTGTAAATATTTTTACGTGTTCACAGTCGAACAATCAAATATACTGGAAAAGTGCCAGCCATCGGTGTGCACCTGACGGGGTGTAACTAATTTAGGGAATACGTGCAAAGGGATCAAGCAAAAAATTTTTGCCAAAGTAATGTGGGAGATGCTTAAAAAATACTTTATTGTTATAGAAAAACAGTAAAAGCCATGTGGAAAATTTTTGTGATTACCAATTATTGTACAATTTTTTGTTTGGCGGCTTTCTAGAAGTCTGCAGCGAATTGTAAGTGAAAATATATTTGTGTTGAATATATGTATATGAAAGAGTTCTGCTTTATTGACAGAAATAACTACCTAAGTATATAAACGTGTTAGAAAAAAGAAAAAATCGACGGTGATAAATTGGTAAATGGGTGGTTGGAATCAAACAAGAACCCGTCTCATACCCAAAATTTCCACAAAAATATTCGAACGGATTCAATAATGATGTCGAGCTCTCTTTGGATTTCTACAGTATTTCCCTGACGATTTTTAAACACATTTTTTTAAATTTTTTAATCATTGAGGATGCCGTTCAAAAAAAGGCATGTCTTCAACGATCTCTCGACTACATTTGCAACATTAGTAGGATTTGGTTTTTTTTTTTAAAAAAACTGAATCATCGTACCAATATTCGCAACGATTCAACACACGAAATTTAGCTAGAAATACAAAATGTGAGAAATTAATTACAACATTACGGTAAATACATTATGAAGCGATTTATTTACTTCTGGTGATAATGAAGGGAAACCCAAATGTTTGTTGAAAACCAATTTTGCGCTGTATTTAGAATGTAGCCTGCATTAAGTTTTCGACATCACGTAAATGCAAAGGCACTGAAGGTACCAAAAATTGAATTGACTGAATAAAATTTAATAAAACGGAAACATTTGGCGATTTTTACCCAAATCATTAGTCATTGGCTCTGCAGATTTTCTCTAAAGGAGCACTTTCGCTGTTGAAACAAGAACAATAATACTAATAATGTAATCACGTACTATATAAGATGTAATAGCAGGATATCTACCTTTAAGAATACTTATCAAAGTGCCGTAAAACCTCTTAAAACCAGAAGGGGTTGGGATAACCTTTTTTTTTACAAGATTTTTAAACCCACGATATGCATACTAAAGTCAAAATTGTTAATAAAACAGAACAGAATTTTAAATTTAAAAGAGAAGGAAATAGAGATAGAAATTTTTAGAAGAGTAATAGCACAAAATTAAAATTATTAAACGTCATTAATGGGAGCGCTACACTCAAATCCTATAATTTAAAAGAAAAATAAAAAGGAACAAAAGCTGAAAGCGTACAAGTTAGTGGCAATTCAAACACGGCAAATATTTTGTTATACACATATGCCCAAATAGATAGGCATTTTCAATCATAAACATGCCACATGAATCTAACTGGCACACAGCCTTTCGCAGTTGGCAACTTTACACACCAATGAGTGCATGAATAAGCGAATTAAGTGAATAAATGAACCGTGACATAAGTATGAGCAGTCCCACTGTTCGTTGTGACATGCAAAAATATACTGTTTCACGAACTTGACAACGCTTTCATTTATATAAGAATATATTTACGAATACTTATGGGCAAGCTTATTCGAAGAGGGTATTTTGAGAAGAAAACCAGTAGAAAAGTACGTCTAGCAATATTATTTGACTAAAATATTTACAATAATTTGTGTCTTTACTAGGTATTTTTTATTTTTCATATAGTAAGTTCCTTTTTTTTTAATGTTAAGGTATTTAACTTAACACCCAAAAGCCAATTTTTTATGCCATATTAGTCCTTTTAATAGGTAATTTTTTAATATACGTAAACCAAATTGATGCTTTCAACGGTTTTAGAATGAAAGTTTAGTTGGAAACAATTTAAAAGGATTAAGTGTTTTGGGGTTTCAATTTTTCCCGGGCTAAAATTTTCTTTATTTTAGGCACAAAGATACACTGTTATGAATAAAGTATTTTTCTCGTTTTCATTGAGGTAAACTGGAAGTTCGAAAATCGTTGTGTTTTGTATATGTGAGCAAAGGGAAAAGAGCCCCTTTCCCTTTTTTGGGTAAAGGAAAACCTGGATTTCGATTAAATGGTAGTCGCAAAAGTCTTTTCGTATTTTTCCAATGGATGTCGTTACAGCCGTATAGTATATCTCCAGTGCTACCAATCACATTGTGTCATACCATATAGTTTTGGGAAAAGGGGTGAGTTTTTAAAAGCTTCATTTAATTAAATTCAGAAAAGTTGAAAAAAAAGTTAAAGCAGCTGTTTAACAATGAGTGAAAATAATGAAGAAATTCGCTATATTTTGAAATTTTTATATAAAAAATTGAAGAATACCACGCAATCCATCAATGAACTTTGCGCAGTTTACGATGAACTGAACGATGCTGTATCAGTTCATGTAGCACAACAATGGTTCGCTCGTTTCCCTGTTCTGGAAATTTCGATTTACACTGATGAAAGTTCTACACTGACGGAATAATGTCACTAGTGAAAAAATTACAAAATGTGATAGACCAAAATGGTACTTATATGCTTATTTATTTATAAATAAATATAAAAAATAAGTTGAACTTTAAATTAGAAATACGAAACGACTTTTTCGACTACCCAATATTAATTGCTTCTTAACTTTCATACGAAAAGTAAAAAAATCAAAAGGGGAATTTTGCAAAGTGAAATAAAAATGTTATTTGAAGGTAAAAATGTTTTCCTTTCCCCAAACCTGCTGAAGGGCAATGAACGCACAACGCCAGGAGAAGGGGAACCCGATTCTGCAATCGATACGATGGAGCACTCGTTCCACTGCCCGACCATGAGGAAGTTCGAATAGCAATTACCCGCTTGAGAACAACAAAGCAGCGGAGGCCGATGGATTACCGGCCGAGCTATTCAAACACGGCGGCGAAGAACTGATAAGGAGCATGCATCAGCTTCTTTGCAAAATATGATCGGACGAAAGCATGCCCAACGATTGGAATTTAAGTGGGCTGTGCCCAATCCACAAAAATGGAGACCCCACAACCTGCGCCAACTACCGTGGAAAAAGTCTCCTCAACATCGCGTATAAGGTTCTATCGAGCGTATTGTGTGAGCAATTAAAGCCCACCGTCAACAAACTTCTTGGACCTTATCAGTGTGGCTTTAGACCTGGAAAATCAACAACTGACCAGATATTCACCACTCGCCAAATTTTGGAAAATTCCCGTGAAAGGAGAATCGACACACACTACCTCTTCGTCGATTTTAAAGCCGTTTCCGACAGCACGAAAAAGAGCTGCCTTTTTGCCACGATGTCTGAATTTGGTATCCCCGAAAAACTAATACGTTTGTGTAAACTGACGTTGATCAGCACCAAGGATCGGGAAGAACCTCTCCAAGCCGTTCGCTACCAAACGAGGTTTCAGACAAGGCGACTCCCTATCGTGCGAATTCTTTAACCTGCTGCTGGAGAAAATAGTTCGAGCTGCAGAACTTAATCGAGCTGGTACAATATTTTATAGGAGTGTACAGCTGCTGGCGTATGCCGATGATATTGATGTCATCGCCCTCAACACGCCGTTAGTTCTGCTTTCTCCAGACTGGACAAGGAAGCAAAGCAGATGGGTCTGGCAGGGAACGAGGGCAAGACGAAATATTTTCTGCCATAAAACAAACAGTCATCGCACTCGCGACTTGACACTCACGAAACTGTTGACAGTTATAACTTTGAAGTTGTAGATAGTTTCGTATATTTGGGAACCAGTGTAAACAACACCAACAATGTCAGCCTGGAAATCCAACGCAGGATAACTCTTGCCAACAGGGTCTACTTCGGGCTGAGTAGGCAATTGAGAAGTAAAGCCCTCTCTCGACGAACAAAAACCAAACTATATAAGCCACTCATAATTCCTCCTGCTATATGGTGCAGAGGCTTGTACGATGACAGCAACTGATGAGTCGAAGTTGCGAGTTTTCGAGAGAAAATTGCGCGTTGGCCACGGCGAATATCGCATTTGATGGAACGATGAGCTGTATGAGATATATAACGACATTGACATAGTTCAGCGAATTAAAAGACAGCGGCTACGCTGGTTAGGTCATGTTGTCCGAATGGACAAAAACACTCCAGCTCTGAAAGTATTCGCCGGGGAAAGCAGAGGAAGAGGAAGACCTCCACTCCGTTGGAAGGACCAGGTGGAGAAGGACCTGGCTGCGCTTGGAATATCCAATTGGCGTCACGTAGCGAAAAGAAGAAACGACTGGTGCGCTGTTGTTAACTCGGCTATAATCGCGTAACGGTGTCTATGCCAATTAAGAAGAAGAAGAAGTATAAGTGTTAGAAGCAGGTACTGAGGTATGTGATTTTACTTAAAAGTAGGTGGTACCTCGTCCATCAATTAATTTTTCCACCGACACCTTTAATACCCTCACAAAACATCTTGGGGTAAAATTAGTGTTTCTCACAATTTTGTTATAAGGGGCGTAGTTATTATCCGATATTATCCTTTTTCATACTGCCGGTAACATGTTGTATAGGAATTATACTATTGTTATCGTGATATCAACATTAAACCCATAAGAAGGCGGGAACACGCTTACTTTTGTGAACTTTTCAGCCCGCGTTTGCTCCTTTCTACTGCAATTTTTGTGCCAAATTGCAGTTCTACAAATATGTGTTAGTTATGTGCTTCATAAGTGTTCCTTAAATGAAGTTTTGTATGGCTGGCATGGCTGTGGTTCGATTACGCTCATCTAGGGCCTCACTCTTACCATTTTGCCAAGGGAGACGCATACCAAAATTTATTAAGATACATATAACAATATTTATTCAAGTTATATCTTGCACGTATGGACGGACGGACGGACAGACAGAAAGTCACTCGGAATTCAGCTTGTCTCGTCACCCAGATCATTTGTATTTATACAACTCTATATATATCTCGCATAGTTTTAGGTGATACGCAAAACCGTTACGTGAACAAACGTATACACAATACTCTGTAGCAACTGGTTACAGGAGTATGAACATTTTATTGACTTTAACTCCATAACTATGTTTTTGCTCTTACATATAGGTTCTCAAATATCTTCTTTGCGCCCTTTTGTGTTTTGAATTTTGTGGCTTATATAAGGCGCTACAGAGCTAGTATCTGGCAATACTAAGTATATAGTACATCTTCACAAGACCTTGACATAACCTACAAAACGACGATATGCATGATTAGTTTGGATATTGCGTTCAATAGTTATAGGCGTATAAGCATGGAGTTCATTAACGCCGATATTCGTGCTATTTTAAATTTTTCCTTCGTTAAAGGAAAATCCGCTAGAGAAACGTTCCGTGAAATTAACGGTGTTTTAAGGGATGGTACTCTATCACTTCGCAAGACTAGTTTGGATATTGCATTCAATAGTTAAAGACATATAAACATGGAGTTCACTAACGTTGAAATTCGCGCTATATTAGAGTTTTCCTTCGTTTAACGAAAATCCTCTGGAGAAACGTTCCGTGAGATTAATGGTGTTTTGGGGGATGGTACTCTATCACTTCGAACTGCGGATAAATGGTTTCGACCATTCAGAGCAGGTGAAAACAACACCATAGATAATCCAGCTAGCGGAAAACCTGTGACGACGAATACCGATCA